>CAXHUL010000022.1:416811-549400 GCA_964019695.1 Loripinus fragilis | reverse complement strand
AGAAGGGTAGTGAAGTTTATGCTTGCTTTCTCGACGTAAGGAAGGCCTTTGATCAAGTATGGCATGATGGTCTATTCTATAAGCTATATAAAAGTTATAATGAATTTATATACAGATATGGAGAGCTGTGTTAAAACTCAAGCGCATAAATCAGCATGGTTCACTGTTCGACAGGGCACTAGACAAGGGGTGTTATGTCTCCATTTCTATATCGGGTTTATGACAATGACCTGATGTGGCAATTGGAGGAATCACATATGGGCCTATGTGTATGTAATATTAATTGTGGTAGCCCAGGAGTGGCTGATGATAAACTAGTCTTATCTCTCTCCAAGCAAGGTATGGATCGGATGATAGCTATGTGTTATGATCATTCTGGTAAATGGAGATATGAATATCAAACTCCAAAATGCGTGGTTGTAGTATTTAATGAGTCACCATTAGATTATAGAATATCAAATAGGATGTGGACAATGGGTGACGACATTGTTAAAGAAGATATTATTTACAAACATCTAGGAATTAGCTTGAATAAGTCTTTATCAATAGATGACAATGTAAAGGAAGCTGCTTCGAAAATTAAAGGTACCTTTCTAAGTCTAGTTAACTCTGGTATTCATGATCAAGGATATAACCCAATAACCTCTAGACGCATTTATAAGACAGTTGTACCCCCAAAAGCATTATACGGATGTGAACTGTGGCATACTCTTCTACCTAAACAGATAGACTTGTTAGAAAAATCTCACAAATTCTGTATAAAGTTCATGCAATCCCTTCCAAGACGCACCAGTACATATTTGGAGTTCTCATTGCTTAACATCAAAGGTATAGAGTATGATATACACTATCATAAGCTAATTTTTTTCGGGCAGTTATGTTGCTTGCCACCCCAATATTGCATTAAAGAATTATTTATACACAGACTCGTAGAGTTTAAAAGTCACCCTAGCTCTGTACAAGGGTTTGTCCCTGATATACATCGCATTTTAGGCAAATATTCTTTACTCGAAGTACTAGATAGATTTGAGTCAGAGGGTGTTTTTATATCCAAAATGTCATGGAAGCATGCTCTTAGGGAAAATATGAAACTGACAATAGATAGAGAATGGAGATTAAAATCTTCAAATTCGACTAAAGTAAATTCTATACTCAGAATCACTGACCTAAATAGTGAGTTTGTTTTCTGGGAAGTAAGTAGAGAATTTCCAAAATACTATCCATTTATTCAAAAGGCTGTTCATATGCTTGGCATAATGTTCTGTGGAAAATGGGTAAGAAAGTGCCAACTAGGCAGAGCTATATCTCAACCCCAACTGATCATATGTTATTATATTGTAGTAATACTTTTGATTTTCAAGAAACTCTGTGGCGCAGATTAATCTGCAGATTTGAAATGCATTTTTTCAATTCTTTTATGTCAGAGTCGCCCTATGGTCAAATAGAGCTGTTATATTCCGGATGTTCAAAACTACTGAACAACAAAATTGATGTCACTGACTGTGTCAAAATATTTTCTACTGCTCTTGCAAAATTACATGTCCACTCAGTCAACACCACCAAAATTTGATTGTAGCTCAAATGCTTTACTTCAGAAAGGTGTTCCTATTCTGCTCATATACAAAAAAGATGGTCCTTTCCACTACTTTTATAAATGTCATTTTATAAAATGACGTGGAAAAAGATTCTCTTATTGGTTAGATTGCTCTTTTATTATAATCAAACTCAGTTCAGTTTCTTGCATTTCGTTTCGGCAAGGATCTGAAGGTACGATACTGGGAATAGTAGAAAGTAAGCTTTGTTTTGACCAATATCATATAATTCAATGAATGTAAAATGAGAACGAGTTGCTAGCTCTACGTTTGTTGTATGTTTGTAAGCATATTCTCGCACATTAGGATAATTTTAGTTGTGGCCATGGTTTTCGTGATCAACCGTCAGTTGTAGCAGTTGAGCTGAAGCTGTCGGTACTTGAGCCATGGCCACAATTAAACTTGACTGATCTTTGCATAAGCGCTGATTGGATATGTAGGTAAAGAAAATCAAGTTTCATGGATTTTATGTCAGGGTGACAGTGAATCACTTTTCATGGCCCATATTGCAATAGGCTGCTAACAAGTATACTTTTGAATGCCTATATTATATGTTGTTTAAATTGTTGCTAGGGTTCATGTGGTCAACCGTCGGTTGTAGCAATTGAGCTGAAGCTGGCGGCACTTGAGCCCTAGTAGCAGTTTAAATTTTAAGGAACTTGCTAGTAAATATTGTGAAAATTTCATGATGAAATCTTAACTATCATAAGTTTCATATTTAACAGCTGCGTGAGTTTAAGCTATCTATGGCTAATTATGCAATACTATTAATTCTGTGTTGGTACTAATTTGTAATCTTGCATGTCTTTTTATATGAGATTGTGTAGTTTTAGTAGCGGCTGTGGCTTGCGTGGCCAACCGCCAGTTGTGGCAATTGAGCTGAAGCTTACGGCACGTAAACCATAGTCGCATTGGGAATTCAGTGGTCGTCGCATGAGAAATTATTTACTGTGATAAAGAGGAGAAAATGGCCTTTGACAGGTTTTACATTTCCATATAAGACTTGTCAAAGACTTTCTTTCTCTTGTTTTACACCTGATGGATTAAAGAATTTCATGATGGGCGTGCCTTAACTTTGTCTATTGGACAGGCCCCTATGTTGGTATGGATATATTTACGAACAGTGAAGACCCAGATGAAATGCCGCATTATGCGGCATTTCATCAGGATCTACACTGCTTGTAATATATATATAATAAAAAGGGTCTTCAGATAAAAGATATAAATTATAGCTGGCGCCCCTATATATATCCAATGGACCGCCCCTGGTCTGTTGTATCCGGCTGGAGGGTGGAGGCCATTAGTTTTCAAAGGGCTAATAGTGGTGTAAATATGTATATATGAATTATGTTTTCTATATTTCTATTGTATTTGTATAATCTATGCATGCTCTTCACTTGTGGAGGAAATAAAGAATATTATTATTATTATTAGCATAAATAGTTTTAGTTATCTAGGGATCCAGATTTCAGCGGACATACAGGGGGCGACGGACGGACAGACGGAGGGCAAACCTATAGTCCCTATCGGTGTTAACACCGCTAGGGGACGTTATATAGAGATAATTTGAAATATAATCAAAATGTGGATGAAATGTGTTTCTATTTTGTTTCAACGCCACATGATCAATGCGTATATAATACACAAATTCACCAGACAGACCACTAAAGAGTGAAGGATGTCATTGATGCTATAGCGCAGGAATATACAGTTGATGCTTGATTCCAACATAAACCATATTCTCTAAAAGCTGTCTAACCAGAGATTCAAGGACTGGTATATTTTCTCACGACGGACACTAAGCGGTCGACGTGGCAGATCCAGCTTTTAGGGTACCGGTTGTCGAAGGGGGTTCCACGTTGGCTTTTGAGTTTTGTGCAGAGAAATTTGATAGTTCAATGAAGCGCTAAAATGGATGAACCATATTATCTGAACAGAGTCTTCACTGTTTGCATTGAAAACATCAAGGTGCTTAGCTGTCTAGTCTGAGAAGACTTTGATCAGACGATGCTGTTCAATAATATCTCAGAAGATAGTTTGAGCCTAAAACAATACGAAATTGAATCAACACGCGGAAAAAAAAACAAAGGGTACATGCAGGTATATCATGCGCCGAACCGACAATTTGACAAATATAGGGTCAAAACATAGATGATATTTACTTTTTTGAGGTGAATACCAAATATATTTCATCGAGTGCGGTGAAAAAAATCAGTATTTTTCACGAGTGCGTAGCACGAGTGAAAATGCTGATATTTTCACCGCACGAGATGAAATATATTTTGTATTTGCCGTAAAAAGTAAATTTTCTTTTTATTTTATACTCAACGGAAATACAGAAATCAAGGCCGTCGTCGCCGGTCCGGCAGGACGGCGAGCGCCGGACCACTTTTTTGGCCGAGTATGCTTTCCGCCTGTCCCTTTTTCTCGCTTCGGCTCATTTTACTTTCTACTCAGATTTTATTCAATCTGCCAAATATCAATAGCACTCGTTGCGCGTGTCATCAATAGACCGACCTAGCCAAGGTGTGAAAACATTGAAAATTATAATGACACCTGATTAATTTCATAATCTGATGGTCTTTAGTGGACATTATCATAGTTACATGTATGGACCGTGTCGAGAGAAAACCTGACGTAGCTGTATGCGAACATCTAAGGCGCAGACCAGCCTACAAATCCGCACAGTCTGATCAGCGCTTTTATTGTTCGTTCCCAATAACGTATAATTGATAAACTTGCTACACGTAATATTTCAGCATTCTAGCTAAGCTCTGTAACTGAGTAGGTTGATTTGAGTCTTGCATGGTCGGAAACCCTGAAGGCAGGTCTTCTCGTTGAGGTCCAGATAATTTCTATGATCCAGTTTCATTCCCTCAAATTGACATATTGTTTTTTTCTTCTTATAATTAACGTGTCGAGCGACAAAGTTTGTTTCAAACGTTTTGACTTTACATATATGAACATCGTGAGCCTGTTCCAATTCAGCCCAAGACTTTTCGGTTCCCCCAACGTTTACTCGACTTTAAGAAGCCTGAGCAAAGAAGTGTTTAGCCGTCGTGGTTCGACAGTTGTTACGATGAAGCCAAAGGTCTCATGTTGTGCCTACCGAAGCCAAAACCTAGATGAAGACTGCACCCTTAACGGGTGTTCTGATTGAAAAGACGCTAGACTAAGTGTATACATATCTTTTCTATATCACGACTCTTTGAAGTATCACCAAGGATCAGTGCTAAAAGTACTTTGCTAAGACCTGCAGGGACATAGATGAAATAATGTCAAAGAAACATGCTGAAGAAAAAAAAAGTAAAAAAAAAAACATGAGACTGTCTGAAAACAAATTTGTCCAGAAATATCTTTGTGACCAAAACGACTAAAATCTGGTCCCAAACGCATAAAAAACCCCGTTAAAAACGCACATAGAAGCGCTAAAAATTCAAAAAATTTCTCTGGGGAGGCCCCCCAAACCCCCCTAACGAGAGGGGGAATGTCCCCCTCTCGTGCTCTCCCCCATCTCGTGCCTTCGGCACTCGATGACTTCCTCCGCCGGACCACTTTTAAATATGCGGCGACGGCCCTGAGAAATCACAACCTTACTTTTTACTTTGTCGTTTTTCGTTCGATTTGACTTTTGCATATAACGTTGGGTGTAAACGTAGTTTGCACCTAGAAAATGGCTTAGGATCATATTCTAACGAATGAAACGCAAGGAATCAGCATTTAAAGAAAGTCTATTGAGTGTGCCTTACGGTAGGCGTCACGTGCAAACTGGCGCTACGCCATGTCAAACCATGACGTCATTATGTTTGATGTTGACCTCACAACATGCGAAGCGTTATTTTTGACAAATATACTTCACTTAAAACCTTATGTTAAAAAATCCCAGTCACAAAATTGCCAAGAAAGCCTTGTTTTGCTACAATTCTATTCTATTCTACAGTGAAAATATAAATCGTATCAGTCACTAGTGATAAAATACGATATTTTTTTCACTGTAGAAAAATACCAATTTTACTCACATTTGATATGCATTGAATTCACTGCTTGTGGTAAAATAAAAGCCAATATTCAACCAGAAAAAAAAAAAAAAAAAAAAGAAAAGCAAAGCTTACAATTTTCATTCGATATAGAAATAAATTTATTTATGTAAATCACACATAGGACTACTTGGTTCAACTTTTACTAAAATGAAATAAATCGGACACGTGTTGTAGTATGAAATTGAAATGTCTAAAACGCTTTTAAGTTTTTGACCGTCCCTCCTATTTTGCGAGACTTTACGTTGCGTTATTGGCGCGACGTAATGTCACGTTACTCGCGTTTAGGTACGTAACGTCACTGAAAACAAAACAAACAAAAAACTAGATGGCCCGTGTCTTTAAGCCCTTTGTTTTGTCTGTTTTTCAGTTGCCGCTTATAACAGGTTTTACTGTACTTATCGTATATACATGTGCGGAGTCACCCTTAATGCGGGCATGCCTAGCTATCTGGTGGGTAAGAGGTCTAAGGTTTTGTCTGAAACTTTCTCTACTTCCATACTTTGTGTAGCCTATGCGAGAGCAAGGACTCTGGCGGGACTACATGAATGCTAAGGCTCACATAAGCCATCGCTGCTCGCCAATGCGATAAGTACCAGAATCTCTTGTGCTGGCCCACTTCTGTTTGTAGCTTGAATACCATAATTTGTGTATGCGAAAAGTGAAGGCTCTGGCGAGACTCCAAGAATGCTTAGGCTCGTATGAGCCATCGCTGCTCTACGTTGTCGTTACTTTGTGCTGACGTCGGCGTCATGGAAACCAACGTCAGTCAGATCCCGCCATTTTAACGACGAGCCATAACAACACGTTTTATAACTCTCCAAATATTTTGGAAATTATGAAAGATATAGATTTCCTGGAATTGTTGGGAACACACACAGTAAGTCACGTTTTATTTTGAAAGTGAAACAACTCTCACACCATTTTCTTCTGCCAGAAACAAATATTCAAAGAGTACCAGAACATGCAAACACACTAACACTATATTAACCTTCTGTTTGCCAACGGGCCACTTTTGGGCCACCAGTAATACTCCTTTGAGTGCCAACGGGCCACTTTTGGGCCACCTGTTTGGTTTTGATTTTTGAGAAAACTCTACTGCTATTTATATCTTAGTTGTTTTCAATGTAAAGAAAAATCCTTTTTCAGCAAAATATTTTGGTCGGGACTCTTTTTCATGAAATGCACTAGGCATCAGAGGAGATTATATGAAGGTACTGTCAGTAAAAAATCAACATTCCATTGCTATGTTTTTCCCGCTTTCTATGGCTTGACGTCATAAATCTCACGAGACGCCAATTGTAACGTGCGACGGCGCGCAATGGACAAGGGACGTCCAGAATGTGTTGGTTTCGATGAAATGCACAAAACATTGTTGTTGTTGCTTTTCATTCTTTTTTCTCCTTTCCAAATATATTTTGTAAAACAAGTGAATGAATATAAAAACAAATGAATAAATGCATGCCACGATCGCCGACGCTTCAAAAACAAAATTGTTAGAGATAACACATTAGCTGTGTTCCCAATATGCAGTTCCGCTGAAGCAATTGGATCTAGCAAGAAATGCGATTAGGGACGGATTCAGTGTTTAATTCCATCCGGGTCAGCTACTGGACCTTTATCTTTAGTGGGTGTCTCATCCAGCCACGACAGAGAAACTCAGGATAAACATTATTATAAGCGCTGACTGAACTTATAAACACGATAAACAAACTTAAATTTTCGCATGTTTTTGTCTTTGCAGGAATTTTGGCGTGGAATCATTTTCGTGTTTTGCAAAACTGGACTATGATATAATAAACACAGCATGTATATATGGACATGTTCGCGTGTATAAGTTTTATGTTTTTTTCTTTCTCACTAAAATCGCAAAATAAAATAACTAACAAAAAAACGCACAGATGATTGTGGACAGTAAAGAAACTAACACAAAAAGGAGAGATGGCCGAAAGAAAAAATATAACACCTTCCTCTCGAGCAGAGAATGCTAATATAAGATTGCACACACATGTAAGCGCATTCCTGCAAGAAAACTTAGTGCAATAAAATAACCAACAAAAAAAACGGACAGACGATTAGACAGAATTACGCGCTTATAAATACAACACTGCCCTCTCCAGCAGCAAAGGCTCACTCATGACTACACATGCGCGCATCTCGTAAGAACGTTTTATCGGACCCGAGGTTTCTTATGCAGACTCATCAGTGTATTCGCTTTTGGTACTGTGGCGACGGCTCCGGTGAGCCTGTGCAATGTTCAGGCTCGCTAGAGCCTGCGCTGCTAACATAAATGAGACCCAAGGCACCGTTTGAGTTGTACTTAACGCTTTGTCCAGTGACTAAGGCTCAGGCGAGCCTGTGCAAAAAGTGCAGACTAGACATAGCCTTTCGCTGCTCGCTTACATAGCAAAATATCGCCATTTGGGCCAGCATTTCAAACATTGGTATTCTGCATTGTCGAGTGAATATAAAAACGACCAAACCCGTCAGAGCATTCGCTGCTCGCATTAACTTATCGCATTGTGCGCTATACGCCATTTGATCAAGCCCTCGAGAATGGGTTTGTTACTAATGCTCAGACGAGCCCGAGCCTATGCAAAGGTGGTTTCTCGCCAGGGACATAGTGTCCAACTTTATGTACGCCCCTTCAGACGTTAGCGGGAAAGTAAGACGTTATATTCAGAATAGTCAGCGAGTTTTTCGCGCCAACACTTAATGACGTTCCCGTTGTTACGGACGTCGTAAACAAGTACAAGACGTCAAAAACAAGTGCGGTCATTTTGGCAAGTACTAAGGAATTCCCTTGGCATCGAAAGGGTTAATCTACAAGAAGGTGTTCAACAAACTCCATGCAGCACAACGACAGTTCTTGCGAGCTCTAAATTATCTGACTAGAGAATCAACAAGAGTCCTTTCTAGTGAGTTTATTTCAGTTCATTCCAGTTTGACAATGATCTCAGCTGCCACCTCTGTGGTGTTAACTTACACATTTTTAACGGTGAAGGCAGCTCAGCTGCCACCTCTTTTAGTGTTATTTTTTTTACATGAAAACAGCCAAGCTGCCACCTCTGTGGGTGTTAATTCTTTGCCTCCTAGTGTCGTCTGCAGATAACCTTTGCAAACAGTTTGGACCCAGATCAGGCGAAAGAAAACGTCAGGCCTGATCTGGGTTAAATATGTTTGACACTCAGATGGTGGTATTCCTGAAGTATTTTTTCAAAAATAAATAATTTTGAAAAAAATCATCAGACGACAAAAAGCATTCAAAATTATCTCCCAGGGGGCAAAGAGTTAACTTACACTTATGTTTACAGTGTACACGAGAATAAGGTATATGTGTGAAGTCAACTTTAAAGCAGGCATGCGCAGCTATCTAGTGGGTAAGAGGTCTAAGGTTTTGTCATACACTTTCTCTACTTCCATACTTCGTGTATGCGAGAAGCGAAGGCTCTGGCGGGACTGCACGAATGCTTAGGCTCGCATGAGCCATCGCTGCTCGCCAATGCGACAAATACCAGAATCTCGTGTGCTGGCCCACTTGTGTTTGTAGCTTGAATACCATACTTTGTGTATGCGAACAATGAAGGCTCTGGCGTGGCTCCAAGAATGCTTAGGGTCATATGAGCCATTGCTGCTTGCCGTTGACGTTACTTTGTGCTGACGTTGGTGTCATGGAAACCAACGTCAGTCAGATCCTGCCATTTTAAAGTCTAGCCACAACAACACGCTTTATAACGCTCCAACTATTTTGGAAATTATGAAAGATATAGGCGTTGTAGATTTCCCATAATTGTTAGGAACACACACACAGTAAGTCACCGTTTATTTTGAAAGTGAACCAGCTCCCACACCATTTTTCTTCTGCCAGAAACAAATATTCAAAGCGAACCACAACATGCAAACACAGTAACACTATTTTAATGAACAAGGAGACCTTCAACAAACTCCATGCAGCACAATGACAGTTCTTGCGAGCTACTTGTTTGATCAATGTTATAGTTAATTTTTCTAATCGAGGCTGTGATCTTTGACTTATCCTGGTCATATTTACTAATGGGCCAGTACACTGTAAAATAAGTGTACTTTACACCAGCGGATTATATCGATTTGTAGAATAACTATAACAATAACAGGTAGAAATGCTTTAACATTTATCACTGGAGAAAAATGTTGGTCATAAGTTGTATCAGTAGGAAATCAGTTCAGCTCAGCTGCCATCTCTTTGGTGTTAACTTACACATATTTTTTTTACAGTTAAAGCAGCTCCGCTCCCACCTCTTTTGGCGTTAACTTACACATATTCTTACAGTGAAAACAGCCCAGCTGCCACCTCTATGGGTGTTAACTCTTTACCACCTAGTGTCGTCTGCACAGCCCGAGAAAACGTCAGGCCTGATCTGGATCCAATATGTTTGACACTCAGATAGTATTCCTGAAGTACTTTTCAAAAATAAATCATCTTGTAAAAATCAGCAGACGACAAAAAGCATGCAAAATTACCACCCAGTGGGCAAATAGTTAACTTACACTTATCTTTACAGTGTAAATTAGATACTTATCTTATATACATGTGTGAAGTCACCCTTAAAGCGGGCATGCGCAGCTATCTAATGGGTTAGAGGTCTAATATTTTGTCTGACATTTTCTCTACTTCCATACTTTGTGAATACGAAAAGTGAAGGCTCTGGCGAGACTCCAAGAATGCTTAGGCTCGTATAAGCCATCGCTGCTCGCCGATGACGTTACTTTGTGCTGACGTTGGCGTCATGGAAACCAACGTCAGTCAGATCCCGCCATTTTTACGTCTAGCCATCACAACACGCTTTATAACGCTCCAACTATTTTGGAAATTATGAAATATCTAGTCGTTTTAGATTTCCCAGAATTATTGGGAACACACACAGTAAGTCACCGTTTATTTTGAAAGTGAAACAAATCTCACACCATTTTTTTCTGTCAGAAACAAATATTCAAAAAGGACCAGAACATGCAAACACACTAACACTATTTTAATGTACAAGGAGGCGTTCAACAAACTCCATGCAGCAGAACGACAGTTTTTGCGAGCTCTAAATTATCTGAATAAAGAATGAACAAGAGTCCCATGCGCGGATCCAGAAAGTTTTGCCAGAGGGGGGGGGGGGGGTCCAACCTTTTTTTGATATGGGAAAATAAATGGCGTTTCGTTGGCGGGCCGATGATGGCCCAACATTGAATGCTCGCTTGGCAGCTTTGTGATTGTTCAGGGAATCCAGACCAGTATTGCTAAGAAACCCTAAATTTTTGTGATTTTCAGGGGGGGTCCGGGCCAACTGTCCCCCCTCTGGATCCGCACATGCAACAAGAGTCCTTTCTAGTGAGTTTATTTCAGTTCCTTCCAGTAAGACAATGATCTCGTTGAGGAAGAGCGATAGCTGCTGCCAATTCTTACTTGTATATGAACCTTGCTAGTTCATATCTGTTCAAGTATGTCTTTCTCTTGGTACCCTATTCAGGCTGCGATCTGTGAATCTGTATATTTCTTTTTATTATCTATCTTTCTTCTCGCTTGCATATGTACTTTGCTACTTGCATGATCTCTGTTCTTGTTATTTTTTTCTTCTTGGTACCATAAAAAATAACGCCTATGATCTTTGACTTATCCTGGTCATATTTACTTATAGGCCAGTACACTGTAAAATAAGTGTACTTTACACCGCCAGATTTGGTGGCAGCTTAACTGCCACTTATTCTTTTGTAACATTTAAACTGCTTTAGAAAGCTATTTTCTATTCGATTGTATCGATTTGAAGAATAACTACTATAATAACAGATAAAAATGTTTAACATTTATCTCTGGAGAAAAATGTTGGCCACAAGTTGATTTAGAAGGAAAGTAGTTCAGCTCAGCTGCCACTGCTTTGGTGTTAACTTGCATATATTTTTTTACAGTGAAAACAGCTCGGCTGCCACATCTTTTGGTGTTATTTTACACATATTTTTATAGTGAAAGCAGCTCTGCCGCCACCCCTTTTGGTGTTAACTTACGTATATTCTTACAGTGAAAGCAGCTATACTGCCACCTCTTTTGTGTTAACTTACACATATTTTTACAAGGAAAGCAGCTCCGCTGCCACCTTTACTGCCACCTCGACGGCCACCTCATTTGGTGTTAACTTACACATATTCTAACAGTGATAGCAGCTCAGCTGCCACCCCTTTTGGTGTTTACTTATACATATTTTTACAGTGAAAGCAGCTCCACTGCCAACTCCGCTGCCACCTCTTTTGGTGTCAACTTACACATATTTTTACAGTGAAAGCAGCTACGCTGCCACCTCTTTTAGTGTTAACTTTCACATATTTTTACAGTGAAAACAGCTCAGCTGCCACCTCTTTTGTGTTAACTTACACATATTATTAACAGTGAAAGCAGCTCCGCTGCCAGTTCCGCTGCCACCTCTTTTGGTGTTAACTTACACATATTTTTACAGTGAAAACAGCTCCGCTGTCACCTCTTTTGTGTTAATTTACACATATTATTAACAGTGAAAACAGCCCAGCTGCCACCTCTGTGGGTGTTAACTCTTTGCCTCCTAGTGTCGTCTGCAGATAACCTTTGCAAACAGTTTGGACCCAGATCAGGCCCAAGAAAACGTCAGGCCCGATCTGGATCCCAAATATTTGACACTCAGATGGTATTCCTGAAGTATTTTTTCAAAAATAAATAATTTTGAAAAAATCAGCAAACGACAAAAAAGCATGCAAAATAACCAACCAACCTAACACTTATTTTTACAGTGGACACGAGAATAAGATACTTATCGTATATACATGTGTGAAGTCACCGTTAAAGCGAGCATGCGCAGCTATCTAGTGGGTAAGAGGTCTAAGGTTTTGTCTGACACTTTCTCTACTTCCATACTTCGTGTATGCGAGAAGCGAAGGTTCTGGCGGGACAGCACGAATGCTTAGGCTCGCATGAGCCTTCGCTGCTCGCCAATGCGATAAGTACCAGAATCTCGTGTGCTGGCCCACTTGTGTTCCATACTTTATGTATGCGAAAAGTGAAGGCGCTGGCGGGACTCCAAAAATGCTAAGGCTCGTATGAGCCATCGCTGCTCACCGTTGACGTTACTTTGTGCTGACGTTGGCGTCATGGAAACCAACGTCAGTCAGATCCCGCCATTTTAACGGCTAGCCATCACAAGACGCTTTTTAACGTTCCAACTATTTTGGGAATTATCTAAGATCTAGGCGTTGTAGATTTTCCAGAATTGTTGGGAACACATACAGTAAGTCACCGTTTATTTTGAAAGTGAAGCAACTCTCACACCATTTTTTTCCTGCCAGAAACAAATATTCAAAGAGGTCTTGAACATTGCCGTTCGTTTATTTCCATGTTTAATGTATCAGTTATATGTTCAGAGGGCCATATGGTAGACTGGCCGTCGAGCTAAATATGTCACCCTCTTGAAATATTGTATAAATAAATAAATAAATAAATAAATAAATAAATAAATAAATGCAAACACACTAACACTATATTAATGTACAAGAAGGTGTTCCACAAACTCCATGCAGCACAACGACAGTGTTTGTGAGCTCTAAATTATCTGAATAGAGAATCAACAAGAGTCCTTTATGAAAGATCTAGGCGTTGTAGATTTTTCAGAATTGTTAGGAACACACACAGTAAGTCACCGTTTATTTTGAAAGTGAAACAACTCTCACACCATTTTTCTTCTGCCAGAAACAAATATTCAAAGAGGACCAGAACATGCAAACACACTAACACTATATTAATGTACAAAAAGGCGTTCAACAAACTCCATGCAGCTCACCGACAGTGTTTGTGAGCTCTAAATGATCTGAATAGAGAATCAACAAGAGTCCTTTCTTGTGAGTTTATTTCAGTTCATTCCAGTTTGACAATGATCTCGTTGAGGAAAGAGCGATAGCTGGCAATTCTTACTTGTATATGAACCTTGCTAGTTTATATCTGTTCAAGTATATCTTTCTCTTGGTACCCTATTCAGGCTGCGATCTGTGAATCTGTAAATTTCTTCTTATTATCTATCTTTTTTCTCGCTTGCATATGTACCTTGCTACTTGTATGATCTCTGTTCTTGTTTTTCTTTCTTCTTCTTGGTACCATAAAAAATAAAGGCTATGATCTGTGACTTATTCTGGTCATATTTACTTGGCCCAGACCTGTAATTGTTTTTCCATAGACCTCCATTATAGGGATCACACATGTTTTTTCATGCATTAACATTTGCCGGGTCTCAAGGATGCTGTTTGAACACGAGGCCGATAGGCCAAGTGTTCAACATCATCAGAGGGTCCCGGCAAGTGTTAATGCAATGAAACAAACATGTGTGATCGTTATTCTTGCATATTTTACCTTATTCCAGCCCAATTCGCACTGAAAACGCTGCTAAAATATTACATTGTCCATTTTCTTACACTGGGTTTCTCTAAACAAAATAGTGTTGGCTGCGTACTTTCGAACGTCATAACGTCGTCACAACGTCAGAACTGCACGCAACGTTTTCGCGAACAAAAACACCGGCAAAATGATCAGTCTGGTCCACAACCCTTTCCGTATATAACGTCATGCAAATAATGCAGGGCTCATTTTAAGTATTTTCAAGTTCAGACCCATGCTCAAACAGCACGTGAATCTCTTGATTTAAACATGGATTCTCGTTCATTTGACAATGGGTGTAAACAGCTATACGAACAGACATCTATGCAAGAATATAGCTTTTAAAGCTGCATAGTCTGTAACTTTTGATCTTCTAATTTTAAAAATAATGTTTTTATTTTTCAAGAACACAGTAAAAATACTCTAATTCAGGTAATCATTTTACCATTTTCGTAAATCTTAACAAGGTATCACTATCAAAACAACTGCATTTATGTTAAAATTCAACGGTCTAGAATTCTTGGAGGGACGCAAATAATTACCAACAAGAGAAAAACACACCTATTTGATGAGATAATTCATTTTCCATGCAGTTTTCAGCTGTACTGAACATTTTTATTGTGAAAACATAGCTTAAATCTACTTTTACAAATGATTTAAAAAGAAATTAAAATTTTTCGAAAAATGTTCATAGTTGCAGAGTATGCAGCTTTAAGTAGGCGGTGGTCCTCACAACTCTTCAACCCGAAATGAGGCTGCCATAGAGTTACAGACCTAGTTCAATCAATAAACATGAATGAGATACCCCTGTGACTGCCATGTTTTACCACTTTTTGGCCCCTGAAAGTGGGCACCCAACATGAGAGGAAAATTCTACTGAAAAAAATACCAGAATGCAAGGTCCTTTTTACTAAGCCACACCAGTAAACTTAATCAACAAACGCATGAGATGTTGTTTCAAAAAGTACAGCAAAGATATACCCGTCTAATAAATACAATACATTTCCTACATTTATTATTGTCCAATCATGTCACACCTCACAACTTAAAAATATTGTGCTGAGCTTCCACCCACCTTTTGAGCCAATCACTTCCCTTTTTACAATTACAGGTCTGTGACCTACAAATGGACCAGTGCACTGTAAATAAGTTTACTTTACACAGCCGGATTTGGTGGCAGCTAAACTGCCACTTATTCTGGTGTAATATTTAAACTGCTTTTAAAAGCTATGTTCTATTCGATTGTATCGATTTGAAGAATAACTACAACAAGAACAGGTAGAAATGCATTAACAGTTATCACGGGAGAAAAATGTTGGCCACAGGTTGTTTTAGTAGGAAAGTAGTTCAGCTCAGCTGCCACCTCTTTGGTAATAACTTACACATATTTTTACAGTGAAAGCAGCTCTGCTGCCACCTCTTTTGGTGTTAACTTACACATATCCTTATAGTGAAAACAACCCAGCTGCCACCTCTGTGGGTGTTAATTCTTTGCCTCCTAGTGTCGTCTGCAGATAACCTTTGCAAACAGTTTGAACCCAGATCAGGCCCAAGAAAACGTCAGGCCTGATCTGGATCCAATATGTTTGACACTCAGATGGTGGTATTCCTGAAGTATTTATTCAAAAAATAAATAGTTTTGAAAAAAAATCAGCAGACGACAAAAAACGCATGCAAAATTACCTCCCAGGGGCAAAGAGTTAACTTAGATTTGAGCCGCGCCATGGTAAAATGTGTCTTCGGGGTAAATTTGGCCATTTTGAGATTCTGTGATTTTTAGACAGGTCATCATATGACGAGTAAACTCGTTTTTGTTTGATCAAAATATTCAAGTTATTAGAAAAGATATTGGAATTTGAACTTTGGACGGTCTGGCGTTGATTTTAGAACTAACGTTGCGTGACGTCACGATGAGTCATTCACAACGTCGCGAAGTTTTTACGCCTTTAGACATCCGACCATCGCTGTTACTAACATGAAACTGGGTAGCGACGAAGCTTACCCCTACTGATGCTGGTAAAACGAAATAATTGAATTTAATCGAAAGTCAAACGTACTTCATTTCTTGCGTATTCTTCAATTTTGATATATAAATCATTCCTTGAGGTGCCATGCAAATGCCATCCTTCGTTTGAAATTGTTCACTAAACGGACGTAGTCGTCGACTGGTGCGATATTTTCCTGCACCAATATTTTGCCAGCACAAAAATGGATCATCACGGACACATCTCCGTTTAAAATCGGGCACAAATTTGCACATTGACTTTTGAAATTCGGAAAAACCTGGCCGCGACATTATACGTTCAACTGTCCATGAAAATTAAATGTTAACTTGAACGTAAATGTTTTCTTGTTTACATGGAGAAACTCTCCGATTTTAAATATACTGTTTAAATGCCAACATTTCTTTACATTTATGGACAGTATAAATTCCATGCTCAGCTGAGTTGAGCACGAAAAATATGTTATAACTTCGGGACCTGGAGCAGGCTTTGATACTTTGTAATCTTCGACGCCCTCTCGGGCATTTGGCAGGGCCTGTCCTTCGCGTTGTAACAGCAGAATCGGAAGCGCAGTGGCCCAGTGGTAGAGAGCCTGACTCGAGACGGAGGGGCCACGGTCTCGAGCTTCACCAGCGTCACTGCGTTGTGTCCTTGAGCAAGACACATTAATCCTAGTTTAGTACTGGTTTAACCCAGGACGACACATCCCCACATAACTGACAAATTGTTGATGGGCCGTAAAGAATCAAGCAAACAAACAGCAGCATCGGCATGGTAATTGTTCTGTGTAAAGGGTAGATCAAAATTAAATTAAATAGGCTGCGACTTAAAACAGATGGCATTTTCTTCTCGAAGAGGTAGTTGCCACATAACTGACAAATTGTTGATGGGCCGTAAAGAATCAAGCAAACAAACAGCAGCATCGGCATGGTAATTGTTCTGTGTAAAGGGTAGATCAAAATTAAATTAAATAGGCTGCGACTTAAAACAGATGGCATTTTCTTCTCAAAGAAGTAGTTGCCTTTCAGCTCACTGGAAATGCCGCGAATGACGATTTAGATGAGTACATAAACATGAAGTAAAGAAGAAAAAAAATTAGCCAACGAAGTGTGACACTACATATCGAGGATTTTCGCAATGATTTCTCATTTGTTCAACCGATGCTCAAAATGTTGCACTTAGTAGAATATCAGTTCCTAAACCCTTGGTACGTTGTTATTTGATAACCTGTATGATGTAGGCAAACCCGTCTAACTGTTTCTACAAAATGATATGTTCTGCATTTACACATGCCCTAGGGTCAGTTAGCCACATCTGTTAATATATACCGAGGAGGAGACTGACATTTTCAAAATAAGAAAGAGGGCACAAATTAGGAATCGATACAATCAAGTACCACACCTTACCTAAAGTATTACAAGCGTATTTCTTTAGTTTTAGGGTAATCTTTTTTCTACCATCGCGTTTAAGTTCGACCACAATGCAGCAGCGAATATTCTAGTCCAACATGATGCAAAAATGTTGACTTGGTAATTAAAAATTCAACACAAAACTGGATCTGAAAAATAAAATCACAAAAATTCATTCTTGCAAAGTTGTATTGCAACCTTGATAAATAGTTTAAATACAGATTCGGCGATTGGTATATTCTTTTATTCACTGTTGTTGTTGTTGTTGTTGTTGTTGTTGTTGTTGGTGGTGGTGGTGGTGGTGGTGGTGCTAAACCCATATATGCCCAATGGAATTTCACAATACTGCCAAAAGTACGGATCCATTTCTGATTCAAGGGTTGTTGGGTAGTAATTTACAATTTTGCTCAATGCGCTAAGCAAACAGTGCAGCGTCTGATCTGGTTCTACACTGTTTGCCCATGTCACACAAAAAGTACGCTAGGCTAACATAAATTGGTTGACATAATTTCAAAACGTTATCAGTCGGCATATCACGGCGACCAGTTCATAGTGTATGCATATTTCACCAGTAACTGACAACTACCTTACTTGAACCGGGGCAATGATTGAGGATAATAATCTTGACAAGTTTGACCAGACAGTAGCTCGAGCTCACAATCTCGGCATACAGAAGCAGGATTGCTTATTTGCCTCAATGTACCCGACTTTGTTATCCGGAGCGAAATGCCTCATCATTCCTTAATCGTATGTGCAGAATATACTTCTCACTGAATAAAAAGGATTTCAGTCTACCGACCAATTAAATCATATTCATACTTTCTCACCAAAAAAAATCAAGACATAAAGAAATCTGGTTGCTATGGCAGTGCGGGTAATCATTCCTATTCCTTTCGATTTTTGCAGTTTTATGTCGGCGTAGTGCGCCCTTGCCTCTTGCATACATGTATTTAGAGTGTGCACATTACCCCCAGTTTTATGCAACCACGTAGGCTTTAAGAAAGGGATTCTGGCTGTGGGGCATTTGAATTGTGTAATTCTAAACCAGGCCCAATCGCGCAGGTCTTGACTTGACAATTCTGTATGAACACTGCCTTCGCTGCATCTCCAGATACTAAGTTGTGTACCTAGAAGAAAATAGAGGTAGGTTAAGATTGTTAAAGTTTGCCGCTCTTAAATTGTTGAACTGTACGCTGATTTTGAAAACAGAGTAACATTACCCTGCGTTTCATTCCGCATCTCCATCTTTGTTGACAATACACATGCGCGTGGGTTATATGTGTTACTGGGAACGAGGACTTCAACTTCTAGTGGGAACCTTTGGGGAAAATGTTACTGCCTCTCCAATTATTTAGTTCCATTAAGCTGAAATTTCTTGGAGTGGGCGACTACTACTCTACTTTCCCCCATTTATAGAAATTACAATTAATTTTATCAGTGATCACACTGGTCATCGTAAACGCACCGGTGGTTGCTACAACGAGCTGGTGGTTGCATTTTTCAGCACCGGTGGTGGCGTAAAAGGTAAAAAAATCTATACCTGTTGACATTATTATTTATTTATAAACTTGCATTTATTTTATTTGTGATGACACCTGGCGCACAGACCATCGGTAACATTGCAGTTTATGGCTCTGCCAAGCAGTTGGTGATTTAATTCATGGTTTGGACTGCAAATCCAACAAAGTTCTGGAGTTCTGCCGTGACAGATGCTTTTTCCTAGTGTAACTGCCTAAATTGAGTGAAAACTGCATGTCTAAGCGCAGCTGTTGTCATATTCCCATGAAATAACATCCAAAAAACGATTACTACTTTGGGGTTTTTTCTTGGAAAACTAGCAAATGTTTTATTGAGGAATTTTTATTACAACGCACTGGGAGCATTTTTTGACGCATTGATACAACGCACTGATGGTTGCACAGAATTCCTGTGGTTGCTGGTGCAGCCTCACCACAGCATTTACTGTTCTTATAAACGGTAGATAAATTGTTATTTGAGCCAGCACATTATAGTTCAGTACCAGGACGAAGACTCAGGTAAGCCTGTGCAAATGTACGGACTCGCCAGAGCCTTCTATGCATAGAAAGAATAGAGAGTAGTAATCGTTTTTGGATGTTAATTCATGGGACTATGATAACATAGCTGCAGCTGTGCTTAGACAAGCAGAATTTCCTGAAGTTAGGCAGTCACAATAGAAAAAAACACCTGTCACTGTCAAACTTCACAACTGTGTCGGATTTGTCGGCCGAACCATGAATTAAAACGCCAATTGCATGGCAGAGCCATAAACTGCAATGTTTCTGACGGTTTGTGCGCATTGGGTCATCAAAAGTAAAATAAATGCAAGCTTATAAAGAAATCATACAGTCAATAGGCATAGATTTTGTGGTTTTTGTACACTGGTGAAGGCTCAAGCGTGACTCTGCAAATGTGTAGCCTTACAAGAGATCCTCCAGAGATAGCCGTGTTCGCACTTTGAGAGTATTTCCGCCTATTTTTCAGATTGGCCCCAATACTTTAAATTTGATGAGATTGTTTGTCCGTTATGATACATTACAATAGTTAAGAAGTCTCCATGCGAGCTTAAATTTTTTGTGCTTCAACAACAGCAGATTCTAGGGCGAATATTGGGTACCAGTAAAATGCAATTTTAGCACCCCAGAGATATAGGCTGCTGTCTGTTCTAAGGCGGTGATTCTGTTGTTGTTGATTCGTTGTTGATTGTTACTCCCATTACAGGATTCTGTAATTGTTCTATATTTTGTTACTTTATGTCCATTCTTGTTTTGCAATCATCTTGATGGGGAAGAGAGAGAGATGGCTGCTTTGCTTAGTTTGTCTTCCTGGTGTCTCGTGATTGTTGTGTGGCTATTCCTCTCAGTGCCATGGGTTTGTCTGCAGTTTGTGATTGTGATACTCACTATTTTTGGGTGTCATTCATGCGAACAGCGATGGCTCTGGCAAGTCTGCACATTTGCTTGGTCTAGCCTGAGCCTTTGTCACAGTTTAAAATTCTCATGTGGCGACTCAAATAGCGATTAAATTCCATTTTGTGCGAGCAGCGAAGGATCTGGCGAGTCTGCACATTTGCACAGGCTTACCTTAGCCTTCGTCACTGTACAAAATCTCTTGTGTTGCCTTAAATGGCGATTTGTGTGTTATTCACGCCAGCAGCGAATACTCTGGTGAGTCTGCACATTTGCGCAGGCAGTCACTGGACAATGTAAGAAATATCAAGATCTCTTGTGCTGGCAGCAAAGGCTCTTGGGAGTATGCACGTTTGCACAGGCTCGCCTAAGCCTTCTATACAGTATCGAAATATCATGTGCTGGATGAAATGGCGATTTTTGCAACGTTTATGTGAACAGCGAATGATGTGGTGAGTCTGCACCAGCAACCACAGGAATTCTGTGCAACCATCAGTGCGTTGTATCAATGCGTCCAAAAATGCTCCCAGTGCGTTGTAATAAAATTCCTCAATAAAACATTTGCTAGTTTTCCCAGAAAAACCCCAAAGTAGTAATCGTTTTTTGGATGTTATTTCATGGGAATATGACAACAGCTGCGCTTAGACATGCAGATTTCACTCAATTTAGGCAGTTACACTTGAAAAAAACACCTGTCACGGCAGAACTCCAGAACTTTGTTGGATTTGCAGTCCAAACCATGAATTAAATCACCAATTGCTTGGCAGAGCCATAAACTGCAATGTTACCGGTGGTCTGTGCGCCAGGTGTCATCACAAATAAAATAAATGCAAGTTTATAAATAAATGATAAAGTCAACAGGTATAGATTTTTTTACCTTTTACGCCACCACCGGTGCTGAAAAATGCAACCACCAGCTCGTTGTAGCAACCACCGGTGCTTTTACATTGACCAGTGTATGAATAAAGAATCAACAAGAGTCCCATGCGTGGATTCAGAAAGTTTTGCCAGAGGGGGTGCAACTTTTTTTTTGATAAGGGAAAGAGGATCCAAATAGCACTAAAAGCGGGCCATCATTGGCCCCGAAGCAAAACACCATTTAAATGGCGTTTCGCTGACGGGCCGATGATGGCCCAACATTGAATGCAGGCTTGGCAGCTTTGTGATTTTTCAGGGGATCCAGACCAGTATTGCTAAGAAACCCTATATTTTTGTGATTTTCAGGGGGGGGGGATCTGGGCCACCTGTCCCCTCTCTGGATCCGCACATGCAACAAGAGTCCTTTCTAGTGAGTTTATTTCAGTTCCTTCCAGTTAGACAATGATCTCGTTGAGGAAGAGCGATAGCTGCTGCCAATTCTTATTTGTATATGAACCTTGCTAGTTCATATCTGTTCAAGTATGTCTTTCTCTTGGTACCCTATTCAGGCTGCGATCTGTGAATCTGTATATTTCTTTTTATTATCTATCTTTCTTTTCGCTTGCATATGTACATTGCTACTTGCATGATCTCTGTTCTTGTTATTTTTTCTTCTTGGTACCATAAAAAATAACAGCTATGATCTGTGACTTACCCTGGTCATATTTACTTATGGGCCAGTACAATTTAAAATAAGTGTACTTTACACCACCAGATTCGGTGGCAGCTAAACTGCCACTTATTCTGTTGTAACATTTAAACTGCTTTAGAAAGCTACGTTCTATTCGATTGTATCGATCTGGAAAATAACTACTATAATAACAGATATAAATGTTTAAGAGTTATCACTGGAGAAAAATGTTGGCCACACGTTGTTTAAGTAGGAAAGTAGTTCAGCTCAGCTGCCACCTCTTTGGTGTTAACTTACACATATGTTTTACAGTGAAAGCAGCTCTGCTGCCACCTCTTTCGGTGTAAACTTACACATATTTTTTATACCTTCCACCTCCGCTGCCAGCTCTTTTGGTGTTAACTTACACATATGTTTACAGTGAAAGCAGCTCCATTGCCACCTCCGCTGCCACCTCTTTTGGTGTTAACGTTCACATATTCTTACAGTGAAAACAGCTCAGCTGCCTCTTCTTTTGGTGTTAACTTACGCATATTTCTTACAGTGAAAGCAGCTCCACTACAACCTCCGCTGCCACATCTTTTGGTATTAACTTTCACATATTTTTACAGTGACATCAGCTCCGATGCCACCTCCACTGCCACCTCTTTTGGTGTTAACTTTCAAAGAATACTTAGGGGCGCATGAGCCATCGCTGCTCGCCGTTGACGTTACTTTGTGCTGACGTTAGCGTCATGGAAACCAACGTCAGTCAGACCCCGCCATTTTAACGACTAGCCATCACAAGACGCCTTTTAACGTTCCAACTATTTTGGAACTTATGAAAGATCTAGGCGTTGTAGATTTTCCAGAATTGTTAGGAACACACACAGTAAGTCACCGTTTATTTTGAAAGTGAAACAACTCTCACACCATTTTTCCCTGCCAGAAACAAATATTCAAAGAGGACCAGAACATGCAAACACACTAACACTATATTAATGTACAAGAAGGCGTTCAACAAACTCCATGCAGCACAACGACAGTGTTTGTGAGCTCTAAATTATCTGAATAGAGAATCAACAAGAGTCCTTTCTTGTGAGTTTATTTCAGTTCATTCCAGTTTGACAATCATCCCGTTGTGGAAAAGCGATAGCTGCCAATTCTTACTTGTATATGAACCTTGCTAGTTTAAATCTGTTCAAGTATGTCTTTCTCTTTGTACCATATTCAGGCTGCGATCTGTGAATCTGTAAATTTCTTCTTATTATCTATCTTACTTCTCGCTTGTATATGTACCTTGCTACTTGTATGATCTCTGTTATAGTTATTTTTTCTTCTTCTTGGTACCATAAAAATAAATAAATAAATAAATAAAAAATAAAGGGTATGATGTGTGACTTATTCTGGTAATATTTACTAGGCCCATACCTCTAATTGTTTTTCTATAGACCTCCATTATAGCTTTTAAGTAGGCTGTGGTCCTCATAACTCTTTAACCACAATGAGGCTGCCATAGAGTTACAGATTGGACCTAGTTCAATCAATAAACATGAATGAGATACCCCGGTGACTGCCATGTTTTACCACTTTTTGGCCCCTGAAGGTGGGCACCCTACATGAGAGGAAAATTCTACTGAAAAATACCAGAATGCAAGGTCCTTTTTAAGCTGCACCAGTAATCTTAATCAACAAAAGCAATGAGGTGTTGTTTCAAAAAGTACAGCAAAGATATACCCGTCTAATAAATACGATATATTTCCTACTTTTATTATTGTCCAATCATGAAACACCTCACAACTTAAAAATATTGTGCTGAGCTTCCACCCACCTTTTGAGCCAATCACTGCCCTTTTACAATTACATGTCTGTGACCTACAAATGGACCAGTACACTGTAAATAAGTGTACTTTACACCTCTGGATTTGGTGGCAGCTAAACTGCCACTTATTCTGTTGTAACATTTAAACTGCTTTTAAACGCTATGTTCTATTCGATTGTATCGATTTGGAGAATAACTACAACAAGGTCAGGTAGAAATGCTTTAACATTTATCACTGGAGAAAAATGTTGGCCACAAGTTGTTTGAGTAGGAAAGTATTCAGCTCAGCTGCCACCTCTTTGGTAATAACTTACACATATTTTAACAGTAAAAGCAGCTCCGCTGCCACCTCTTTTAGTGTTAACTTGCATATATTTTTACAGTGAAAACAGCCCAGCAGCCACCTCTGTGGGTGTAAATTCTTTGCCTCTTAGTGTCGTCTGCAGATAACCTTTGCAAACAGTATGGACCCAGATCAGGCCCAAGAAAACGTCGCGCCTGATCTGGGTCCAATATGTTTGACACTCAGATGGTGGTATTCCTGAAGTATTTATTCAAAAATAAATAATTTTGAAAAAATCAGCACACGACAAAAAACATGCAAAATTACCTCCCGGGGGACAAATAGTTAACTTTACATTTATTTTTATACAGTGTACACGAGGATTAGGTACATGTGTGAAGTCGCCTTTAAAGCAGGCATGCGCAGCTATCTAGTGGGTTAGAGGTCTAAGGTTTTGTCTGACACTTTCTCTACTTCCATACTTTGTGTATGCGAGAAGTGAAGGCTCTGGCGAGACTCCAAGAATGCTTAGGCTTGTATGAGCCATCGCTGCTCGCCAATGCGACAAGTACCAGAATCTCGTGTGCTGGCCCACTCGTGTTTGTAGCTTGAATACCATACTTTGTGTATGCGGAAAGTGAAGGCTCTAGCGAGACTCCAAGAATGCTTAGGCTCGTATGAGCCATCGCTGCTCGCCGTTGACGTTTCTTTGTGCTGACGTTGGCGTCATGGAAACCAACGTCAGTCAGATCCCGCCATTTTAAAGTCAAGCCATCACAACACGCTTTATAACGCTTCAACTATTTTGGAAATTATGAATGATCTTGGTGTTTTAGATTTCCCAGAATTGTTGGGAACACACACAGTAAGTCACCGTTTATTTTGAAAATGAAACAAGTCTCACATAATTTTTCTGCCAGAAAGAAATATTCAAAGAGGACCAGAATATGAAAACACACTAACACTATATTAATCTACAAGAAGGCGTTCCACAAACTCCATGCGGCACAACGACAGTTCTTGTGAGCTCTAAATTATCTGAATAGAGAATCAACAAGAGTCCTTTCTTGTGAGTTTATTTCAGTTCATTCCAGTTTGACAATGATCTCGTTGAGGAAGAGCGATAGCTGCCAATTCTTACTTGTAAGAGGGCAAAGATCAGGAATCGATACAATCAAGTACCACACCTGACCCAGGATACCAATGGGAAAGTAACAAACTCACAATAGGACATAACAAATGAGAGCCAAGAGGTCAGCCCTTTCCCAGCAGGTGACCACAAGGCAACAATAAACAGATGCACACGAAAGTATAACAAACACACACCATTAATAACATGAATGATCCACAAAAGAAGTACCGCCTTGGAATGGTCAGTAAAAATATTTTACTGGAGGGCTTAAACCAGTTTCACGGTGCCAACCTCACCTTAGATTCTGATGTGGACCCGGACACATTTGGGAAAGTGAAAAAACACAACATACACGACAGTCAAGAGGTCAGCCCTTTCCCAGCAGGTGACCACAAGGCTACAAAGAACAGACGCGACATTACAACACACACCAACATGAAGCATAACTAACAAAAATGATCCACAAAAAGCACCGCCTTGGAACGGTCAGTAAAAAAACTTTTACTAGAGAGCTTAAACCGGTTTCACAGCGCCAACCTCACCCTTAGTTCTGATGTGGATCAAAACACATAGATGTTTGGTTTGCATGAAAGACCCCTAACTTATCAATGCATCATCTCCTAGAACATATAAATCAAGGTATATAAATGTTAAAAAGCAACGATAAGGACTCAACAGTAAATAAAACTGAATACCGGAGCAAAAGAAATCCAAAATGTAAACCCCGGTGGGCCTGACAACAGCCAAAGCATCAGGCCCCTACCATCTCATCAATAGATAAGTCTTTAAGTCGAAACCGTCATAGAGTCTGAAGTCCGACCAACAGTCCTTCAATTAAAGAGGAAAGCAAAGTTGCCAACCGTGATTGGGTTGACCAACAAACGTGCAGTCTGTTGTAATACATTAATGTTATAGCCGATCTTTTTATAATGGGAAATTTTTTTAATGAACTGCGCTGAAAAATTATTAGAGCCAACAATCTTCTTAAATTTATACACCAAGTCACCATAGAATTCAGGTTCCAAAAGTCCTTGGTGCAAGAGAGATTTAAGTCCAACTTGGAATTTAGATATCAAATCATAGTATCGTCTATAAAATTTAGAAAGGGTTTTGCCAAGTTTATGATACTGATAACCTTGTTTAAGAAGTTTCTGAGTTAACAATTTATTGCGAGTGTTGAAGTCAGCAACATGGCTAGATGCTCTAGCAAAACGAATGAGTTGAGAGATTAAGGATGTAGAGCGAGGAACATCACCATCTAAAAATGGGAAATTGACGATTTCAAAATCAAAGTCGTCACTTTTATCATAAATTTTGGTAGAAACAATATCGTTAGAAATTGATAAATGCAAAAATAGTAAGTGAGTATGATCAGGAAATATCACAATCACAAACCGCAGACAACACCGTGGCACCGCAAGGAAGAGCCGCTCAACTATCACGAGACACCAGGAAGACAAATTAAGCAAAGCAACCAGCTCTCTCTCTTCCCCATCAAGATAATTGTAATACTAGAATGGACATAAAGTAACGTACAATAAAACATAGAACAATTACAGACTCCCACAATGGGAGTAACAATGAACAAAAAGTCAACAACAGAACCACAGCCTTAGAACGGACAGCAACCTAAGCCACCGAGGGGGGGGGGGGGGGGGGCTTAGATGCATTTTACTGGTACCAAATCTTCGCCCTATATTCTGCTGTTGTTGAAGTACAAGAAATGTTCAGCTCGCATGGAAGCCTTCTAACTAATGCAATGTATCATCATGGAGAAACACTCTAATCAAATTAACACACTATGGTGAAACAAAGAAAAGGACTTATGACTCACAGATAGTCAGAGCTAAAGAAAACCTCAAGTTGAGCAAGTCTAAAAACGCGGCTTTGTTATCAGAGGTATTGGCTTTTTTAAGTTGGAGCTCTGAAGGGTATATTTGACTTACCATGTTGTCAAAATAAATATTATTAATGTTTAAAATATCGTCCAAATATCTGGATTTAGTGTTAAAAGCATCAATAATATCAGCCTGCTTATCATCAGAAAGAGACATCATAAAGTCCCTCTCATAACAAAACAGGAATAAATTGGCAACCAGGGGAGCACAATTAGTGCCCATAGGAATCCCAACTACTTGTCTACACAGCTTGGTGCCAAATCGAATAAAAATGCTGTCCAACAAAAAGGTCAGCGCATCACATACATTTTGACAAGACCATGCATGATATTTTTTAGGTTCTGAAGAAAAAAAATACGCTTCTATCGTTACATGCAAGGTAAAGAGACCCTTCTCTAATGAAGGTTCTTTCAACAAGATCCATAAGTTTATCTTTAATCAAATCATTAGGTAGAGTAGTATAAAGAGTAGAAAAATCACAAGTAGACAAGCTGGTCGCAATTAAATCTCGAGCTTTAAGTTTATCTAAAATTTCACCTAAATTTTTAATAGACCAAAATAGATTTTACTGGATCTCTCATATACCTTTTCACAGTACTTGATATCATGTTTTAACAGCTGTAAGACATGAGTCTAACAATTTAGAAAGTTCTGTTGTCGTACAAGAACTAGAATTAGCAATAAATCTTGCTTTATAGGGATTTTATGAAGTTTAGGTAACCAATACAACGTAGGAACTTTGTCTTGGTTTTCTTTAGCTTTGACACCAAAATGAAGGGCTGTATGGCAACCATACCAATCGACGACATATCTGTTCAAGTATGTCTTTCTCTTGGTACCATATTCAGGCTGCGATCTGTGAATCTGAAAATATTGATATAACCCAACTTCCAAGGCTGTTTGTGTTCTGTTTACAATCAGCTGATCGGAGAATTTACCTTGTTTGCACTGGGCTGTGTCTTTATAGATCGTGTCACTCAGACGGCATTCAACACATGTGTAAACAAAGTTCTTATCCATCAATGTGAAGCATATTTATCCGAATTCTGTGTGATTCACAAATGTATTAATCTTAAAATGTGCAGATCAAAACCACATGCTTTCATTTGACCTCCATGTTTGTTGTTGTGAGATAGTTGCATGCTGGGTATTTAGTGTGTAACCACTGAAGCATATCCGTCAAAACATTGAGTTGTAAAATACTGTCATCCAGCGTCTCAGTACATTTTCTCTAAATCCCTATGTAAGAAAATTCTCTCATTATGACCAGCATTTAGAGAATTCATTTCTGCGCATTTTGAGGCTAAGATCAATGTGAAGTTCATTTAAGAAAGTAAAGTTTTTGTTTCTGAAAGTGACTGACCATTGTATTTTTAAGGCAAATTCCAAGATGGCGCTTCCCGACATCGTCCGAGCGGCATCTTCCCTGACGTTTCAGGGCCGGGATCACGTGATCCCGGGGCATTACGCCTTGGGACTTGGGATTCCCAGAGCATTTTGGCTTGGGTTCTGGGATCCCAGACTGTTTGACTACAGGATTCGGGAAACGGGAAACTGGGAGTATAAAAGCAGACTCTTAAGCGTTCCCGGGGACTTCAGATTTTTCTTGGGTTAGGGACAGTTGCATTTTTCGTTGTCCGTGTTTTATTTACTTTCAGACCCTTTTGTTAGATTTCTTTCAAGTAAAACACATTCAGATTAAGTTAAATAAGCATTTTGAAGAGGGTCTTTTGTTTATCTAAAATTTAAGAAAGCATTATTGATTTTTACTGCATTTGACGTCCGCTGTTTCTTAACAAGTTTAGGCTTTTCTAAAAGTTAGCATCACCATTGTGTCATCTAAGTTCTAGCTCATTTTTACCATGTTTTAGCACATAAAGTTCATCTTCATTTCATTTCATTGTTTTGGGGCCATAGTTCAGACCGGTTTTGTGATCACTGAAGGTGCGAGTGCGGTGTAAATCGGTTGTGGCATAATTGTAACTCATAATTTTCTACCTCATCATCCTGTTAAAAGAAATCCATAACATTGTTTTATACATTGCTCTAGTCATATAAATAACAACTCATGAAGTTTATCTAAAGTTTATTTTCATCATTAAAAGAACAAATTTTATAACTGAACTATGTCTTTAGTCTTCATTCAATCCCATTAAGCTACCACACAAATCAGAACACAATCATTTTAAGTCTCCTTTCTCTGAAGTTCACCCCACCCCTTATAACGAGGCCCAGACTCTGTGAGTTTAGTGCATCGTCTCAGCAGCTCAATCTCCCGCCGTTTAGACAGCCTGAGTCTGAGCCCGCTAATATATTGAAGAGAAGTTCTCTGCTGCAAGACCTCGGCACGTAACACAAATTGGTGGCTGGCGGTGCGATCTGATATAAACAGTCAGTTCGAGTGATCTGAACCGTAATGAGCAGCGAGAACTTTCACACTGAAGCCTTGGCAGAAGAAGGCCCTGGCGAGATAGACAAAAATGCAAACATGTGCTCTTCTGACCAAAATCAACAGCAGGTCCCCACAAGTGACAGTACATTAACGTTAGCAAGGGACACAGTACTGCAGCAAGCAGCAGCCTCAACCCTATTACAGCTTCATAATAGAGAAACACCCCATGTTGCATACAGCGATAGTGATACTCTTTCAAACAACACACCACGTTTTGGTACTGGAAGGTCAAATGGGGTTGACACAAATGCCAGGTTGGTCTCCAGATCGTGGGATAATATGGCTTATGGCAGTAGTAACATGTATCAGCCCCCTGAAAGCATGAATATGACACAAAATTCATTTATGTACTCACAAGCAAACATGCAGAACACCATGGCGGGTTTGACAAATGCTATTGGCAACCTCCAGCAAGAGCACTTAACCATGCATTCAAGGCAAGAAAACATTACTGGAACGTTAACGCAGGTCCTTTCCGACTTACAAGATATAAAAGATGGTAATCACACAAATGCTCCGCATCGAACGAGCGCTACCAACATGCAAAATGAGAGCTCCATACCCCATCCTTTGAGTACATCTACTAGTATAGATAGGTACCCAGGGTCTACAAGTGAAGTAAGTCAAAGGAACCATATTCCTTTTTTACGTGACCAGTGGCGCAGTGCCACATCACACGCAAGTAGTAGTATAGACACAGGCTATGCACCCTATGTGAGTAGTATAGGAGGGGGTTTGGATGCAAACCAGTCAGGAACAAGTCGCTACCAGGAAGGCAGGTATTCTCAGGCACAAATTGATTTACAACCAGCAGAAGTCGAAGCTGATCATCAGGCCATGCACTATAGGACTGAACATGAAGGTATGGGGTCAAGTCAGACTCAGAGTAACAATAATCAGATGTACACTGGTTTTTACAATGAAGGGGGTCCACCAAGGGTATCATTTAACGACACACCAAGGTATGCAAGTAGTACAAATCAAGTGGGAAATTTAGCCTATGGTCAAATGTATGAGACAGGTGACTCTCACAGCTTAGGCAGAACTTCTAACAGCTCCAGGTCAGTAACAAAGAGAAACTCAGAGTGGTATGATCTGAAAATACCACCATTCAATGGTAAGGAGGACTGGAAGACATGGATCAACCGGTTTGAGGCCATTGCTGAAAGGAGAAACTGGAGTGAAGAATGTAAATTAGACAACATTTTGCCAAAACTTCAAGGTAAGGCAGGTGATTTTGTGTTCTCACAGTTGTCAAAGCATACACTCAGCTGTTACCGAGAGTTGATCAAAGAGCTAAATAGTAGGTTTAGGGTAGTGGAAACTGAAAAATCATTTGCTGCTAAATTTAGCCAGAGAAGTCAAAGAGCAGATGAGACAGTGAAGGAATTTGCAGCAGATCTCAAACGCCTGTATGCTAAAGCATACAAGAATAGAGACTGTAGAACAAAGCAAGAAGATCTTGTGCGAAGATTTTTAGATGGTATGAGAGATAATGAGGCCCGCTTCGAAATCGAATATCATAAAGAGCCAGATGACATAGACGAAGCCGTCTATCATGCTGTCAACTTCATCCATACAAGACGAAGAAACTCACAAGATACCCATGAAAAACGATTCAAGAAATACGCCAGGAGAACAAGCCTGGAACTTGACAGTCCAAGTGATGATGAGGAGAACTTTGAATCTGATGAAGAGGATATTAGAGCTTTTAGAGTACCAGCCAAAACTGACAAAACCTTGCCAAAGAAGACAAACAGAAACAATACACAAGGTGAACAAGGTAAAGTTGAGGCAACAGGACCAAGTGACTCTATGAAAATGATCACAGAGACCAGAGAGTTACTACAAACTTTAGTAAGTCAACTGACAAATAAAGAGAGTAGTGATACAGGTAAGAAATACCAGCTGCAAGCAAATGCAGGGTTTTCTAGAAGAGGGAAGATACAGTGTTATGCATGTCAAGAATTTGGACACATGGCAAGAGAGTGCCCCACGAAATTGGGTAAGCCAGGCCCTAACATAGGTTATGGGAGAGGAAATATACCTTCTCCAAATCAGGGTCAAATGGAAACAAGAAGAAATCCTTTAAACTAGAAAAGGCTGTCTCTGGAGGCCGCAGAGAAGCCTGTTCAATTTCTAAAGGCCAATGCTACAATGAAGCGACAAACAATGATGTCATAAAATCAATTAAGGTCACACGAAAGTTGCCAGATGGTGTTTACATTCGTGGTTCAGTTCAGGGGTACCCACTTTTATTTACCACAGATACTGGTGCATCAAAGACAATTATCTCAAATCGAGTCTTTGAGTCATTAAAGCCAGAGGATAGACCAGAGTTAGAGGAAACATCAAAGCTGGTAGGGGCAAGTGGTGTAAGTATAAAAGAAAGAGGAAAGGGTATATTCTGTCTCAAGCTAGGTTCAGTTAAGATGGAAGTAGAAGCTATAGTAGCAGAGATAGATGATGATGGGTTATTAGGAGTAGACATATTACAAAATGGTAAGAATGGTCCAGCAGATTTACTAATGAGCAAAGGGGTTCTGATGATAGATAAGAAAGAGATCCCAATCATTCAAGTTGGAGTCAATAATAGGGTAAGAAATGTGACAGCCGCTGACCATTTTGTTATACCTGCTCAAACAGAGTGCGATGTATATATTGAAAGGCAGGAATATGATGACTTTTCCTCTGAGAAGGAATATGCTGTTGAACCAACAGACCACTTTCAAGCTGAGTATCCATCACAAATATCCTCTACATTAGTAGACTTAAACAGAGTATGTACTTGCAAGGTAAGAAAGCTAAATCCTTTCCCCACAGCCATGCACATAAAACAAGATGCTGTGATAGGAAGAGCAGAGCCAATAGAAGGTATTCCCGTTGTAATTACCAATGAAGAAGATTCTAGCAAATTTCAGAATCATGTGGCTGTCAGACGAATCAAGTTACTTACAAGTGAGCATGCACATTCACTTCCTGAATATACAGCAAGGAAAATACAAACTGAAGACAGTACTGAGATTCCTTCTCACCTGGTAGATCTTTATGAGAAGACATCTCAAGGACTGACAGGTGAGCAAAAGCAGGAAGGTATCACAACATTCGGGGCTAATACTAGACCTAAGGAAGAATTAGGTAAGCTACAAAGAGAAGATCCAGACATCATGCCAATCCTCTCTGCTAAAGTAACAGGTAATAAGCCATCAAGTCAGGATATGGTCACATGCAGTCCAGCAACCAGACACTATTGGATCTTATGGGACTCACTTGTTGTCTATGATGGCATTCTTTTGAAAAAGTTTATCAAAAGAGATGGTTCTGGTGAGTATCTTCAATTCATAGTTCCTCTGTCAATGAAAAAGGAGGTACTTTTCCAGATGCACAATTCTCTTGTGTCGGGACACCTTGGCTGCAAGAAGACAAAGGAAAAGATCCTTCAAAGGTTCTATTGGTATTCCCTAAAAGATGAAGTAGTTTTGCATATACAGAAGTGTGATACTTGCGCTGCAGATAAGCGTCCACCTAAGGTACCTAGAGCTCCGATGGGTAGTCTAAGAGTAGGGGCACCAGGAGACTGTATTGCCACAGATTACTTGGGACCACTTCCAATCACTGATAGGGGCCACAGGTACATTTTGTTGTTCACAGATCATTTTACCAAAAACGTAGAAGTTATTCCGGTAGGTGACATGACTGCAGAAGTCTGTGCACAGAAACTTCTAAACGAGGTAATCTCTAGATGGGGATGTCCACTGTCGATCCACAGTGATCAAGGTAGGACATATGAAAGTCGTGCCTTTAAAGAACTATGCAGAATGCTAGAGATTAGAAAAACAAGAACTAGTGCCAGAAACCCAAGAGGGAATGGGCAGGCAGAACGCTTTAATCGGACTCTACTGAGGATGATTAAAGCCTATCTGTGTGGCGAGCAGACTGAGTGGGACTTGCACCTAGGATGCCTAGCTGGAGCCTACCGTGCAACTCCAAATGAGTCTACTAGACTTACCCCTAATATGCTTACCATTGGCCGTGAGGTAAGACTTCCAGCAGAGTTAGTATTTGGCAGCACAAATACTTACAATGGAGAAGAAATTACCACATATGGAGATTATGTTGACATTTTAAGAACTAAAATGCAACATGCCCATGAAATTGCACGCAAATATATGGCTACCGCCTCAAAGAGAAGTAAAGAGCTTTACGATGTAAAAGTTGCTTTTCACAGGTATCAAGAAGGAGACGTAGTATGGTGTCTAATGGAGGTAAGAAAAGTTGGTGTAACACCAAAATTAGAATATGTGTATGAGGGTCCTTTTCTAGTTAAGAAGAAGCTATCAGAGCTGGACTATGTCCTTCAGTTGGACCGGTCAGGGAAAGAGCGACCTGTACACCACAATAAGCTGAAACCATACGAGGGAGATCATCCTCCAAGGTGGGTGGTGAAAGCAAAGAGACAGTTTTCAAACCACAGAACGTCTCAGCAGTAAGTAGCAGAAGCAACTGATGTGTCTCAGTAGACATATCAGATGAAGAGTAAGAGGAGGGGGATTAAAACAATTTTATTTAAGGTATGATAATAATGTCAGTCATTGGTTAAAAAGAGAGGGATGTCATGTCACAAATCAATTATTTGACGAGGTTTAGTAAGATGGATGAGATGTTTAGCTATTTAAGGTAAGAGTTGGCAAGCTAAGAGACTTGAAGAAACTGGTAGAACTGAAGCTCAAAACCCAAGTAAAGGTAGAGATCAAGAGGAGGAATATGGGAGCAGAGGTCTAACATAGTACGGCGAAGCTAAGAAAGGTACAGTGTGTGTAAGGTAGTAATGCTAAGTACAAAAGAGTACACCTGACAGGAAGAGATCTTCAAGGAGAACGGGTACAGTACGGTAGTTTGATGTAAGACTCAGATGGAAGCGGGAACAGTTTTAAAAGCGGAACAATAAGTATGTTAGAAAGGGGGCCCCATATGCCTTAAGGGATTCTATAGATGAAGGTTTTGAGAGTTCAAGGGTTGATGAAACACCAGTTTAGGCTAACTGTAGTTACACCTTAAAGTAATCTGGAAAACCGCCACATTAATGCATCGAGGTTTCGTGAACATCCGCCATCAGTGATCACTTATTAACCGAGCTATGGTCTGTAAGAGAGAATAAATAGTAAGGAAGGGTGACATGTCATTTCAGATCAAGATGGAGATGACTATGTTGAGCATGCTATACAGTAGAGAAGCAATTGAGAAGGCTAAGAAGAGGGGCAGGGCGTACATGTGTCTGGTGTGCCATCGCCAAACTGGAGAGAAGCGTATTAGCGAGATTGGACCGATGGAAGATCATATCCTTAAGACGCACGTGAGCAGAGACAGGATTCCGTACTACTGTCGCCTATGCACATTCAAATGCCAAACAGCCCATCAGATTAACCACCACTTTAGTCATTATTCTAGACATGTGACGGCAGCCAGGCAGATGGGTATTACTAATCATCAAGAGTGGATTGAAGCAAGTACCATACCATACAAGATAGGAGAGACGGACATGCTAAAGTTTTCTCAAGAAGAGAGTATGCTGTTTTACCTGAAGAAGCAGTCGGGGGAGTCTTCGCCAGCTTTGTCTTCAGCGGCACAGACGTCTACAACCGTTCCTGCTCAACCCACTGGACAACTGAGTTTTAACTCACCACAGCCACAGTACTTGTCAGCCACACCTATTGTAGCAGGACAGCAAACTGTCCCTACATTTGTTCCTGAGAATCAAGATACCAGGATGGACCAGCCAACAAGGTGCCCTACAGCGGTTGCAGGACAGCATACTGTCCCTACATTTGTTCCTGAGAACCAAGATACCAGGATGGACCCGCCTACAAGGTGCCCTACAGCGGTTGAAGGACCCCTGAAGGCAAGTACAGCGGTTGTAAACTCTACTATGGCAGGTTTTCAGCAGTTTACTCCCTTATCAACACCCAACTTGGTACCAGTGACAAGTCAATGGATGGAGGAGCCTACACCAGCTTACTGGACACCACTACCTGCTACCATCCATGAGCCAAGCACACTCACACTGTCAGGGATGATGGGGACAAGTGTAGCAACTACGCAGAGTCACCAAAGTCCTATATTAACTGGGAGCTCATTGCAATCTTTTCGGCCGATTAGAGCGTGCCAAGAATCCTGGGCCAGTTCTGTATTAAACACTCCACCAGCGCCAACTGTACAGCCATCACCAGCAGCTTCCCTGGAATGTGCTTTTGCAGCACCAGCTCAGCTAGTCCTTGGCGCTGCAACTATCGTGTCTGAAGAAAACCTGCATCACAGCAACGCTAGTCATCAGAGGCCGCAAGGGCTTTCCAATACACAGGGAGTTGAGAGTGGAAACCAGTCAAGTCCACAATCCACTGTCACCACAGGAGTGCAAGCTGAGGACAACTCACTAACAGCAGCTGGAAGCAGGCCTGAAGAAACAGTACCCAATCCTTCCTCCAGATTAGCTGACACGGTTAGCCAACAGGGAGCTACATCACAGGCAGCAGACACTGAAGGTGCAGAGGAAGTGGTAGAAGACTTGTTGCCACAGCTGATGCCAGGAGAAGCGGAGCTGAAGCCCGTAGATGGACCCCATACAAATGCTTCAAAACGCAAAGTACAAGTGGAGGCCGTAGCCATAGGAAAGAGGAGGAAAAGATCAACAACACTAGCCAGAGCAGATGAAGCTAAAGATGTACAGACAGAGCATGGCCAAACTAAAACAGACCACGGCATTGACTGGGAAAGCATTGGCAGAACAGTGCAAAACAAGGGAGAGCCGACGGTAGAAATAAGTCTCGTTGCCATGAACGGACTAGTTGCAGCAGTGCAGAGCGGGAGCAACCAACTAGCCAGGAATGAGAAGTCAGGAGAGAGAACAGAAAAGGCGTTGACAGAGATAGCAGGAATACTAGGAAAGGTGGCAGATTCCCTCAACAGACTCAAGAATGCGGTTGAGGAAAACACTAAAGAGCAAAGGAGAAGAGAAGAAAGATATACTGAGATTGAGAGGAAAAGAGAGGAAGAACATATAAAAGATCGGGAAGCGGAACGCAGGAGAGAAGATAGAAGGAGAGATGCAGAAAAGAGAGAGCGAGAAGAAATCAAAAGATTGTTAATCGAATTGAAATCAAATGAGAAAAGGAACAAAGATGAGAAAGAAGAGAAAGAAAATAACAAACTGTCAAGAAAGTCAGTATTGACAAGAGTTTATACAGAAAACACAATTAGAGACCTCAGCAAGAAGAAATAAAGATCAACTGACTGGCTCAACATGATCATAACATTGTGGATGTGGGCAGATAAAACCAATATTACATCTTACCCAGCATTGGGGTGGATAATGAAGGGACCAGCATTGGATCGAAGTAGGGATAAATGATGTCAATTATTTAAGCGGAACTATACATTCCAGGATATTTGATGTTTGTCGAATGATGGAAAGTTCAGGAGTAATAGTGATATTCAATTTTAAATGAACATGATAATTACTAGGCTTAGATATGGACATTCCTTAAATATGGACATTCCATAATTATAATCATTACTCAATTGATAGTGACTCAGTGAAATTTAAGTGATAAGTGATCAACAATGTGTTCAAAAGTGTGTTTTAAGGTAAAAAAAAAAAGTGCTTGCATTTAAATTTTGTTACCCTGATGATAGCTTGATTTTATAGCATTGAATTGATAGGGTGGTTATTTGCTACAGGTTGCTTTAGTGCTTGTAGTTAATATTCACTTTATTAGATTCATGTTATGATTGGGAATCCAGTCATCATTCAGAGTGACTTAATTTCTTAAGGAATTTTGAATGAGTTTGAAACGGAAACTGAATAGTATCATATCATTAAAGTAAGTGGTGATTGAAATATTAATAACATTCCAAATTTCATATATTGAAATGTGATCTCCAAATATATATAAAGTCTGATCCAATTTATCAATTTCACATGTGTGCATTTGATAAAGTGATTCAGGGTTTCCTTGTGATGAGTGGTAATATCATATTATCACTGACAATGTTAATCTGTCTGTTTTTTTTATTAAGCAAGTTTCCTTTGCTAAGGCTAGCTTTTATGGCATATGAAAGAGCTTAAAGGTTCAATTGTTACATAAAATTGAGTGTTGAAACTTAGTGTATGCCAGTAATATTGGATTTTGACAAACATAAGGTTGTTATTTTATTCACATATAAACTTGACAAAAAAAAAATGAATATGCTTCCAGTGATACATATATAATAGATTTTGTCCATTTTGTGGCTCCTATTATGTTCAATATTTGGTCTTACTACGGAGTAAAAATCAAGTACTGAATATATTTGGTGCCGTTATATCAGGATATTTCAATTCCTGTCTCATATTTAAAATTGCACTTGGAAGTTGAATTACTTTCAGAACTTTTGTTCATGGTCATTAGATGGAACATAAATGACCCTGGAAGGGGGTAATGATATAACCCAACTTCCAAGGCTGTTTGTGTTCTGTTTACAATCAGCTGATCGGAGAATTTACCTTGTTTGCACTGGGCTGTGTCTTTATAGATCGTGTCACTCAGACGGCATTCAACACATGTGTAAACAAAGTTCTTATCCATCAATGTGAAGCATATTTATCCGAATTCTGTGTGATTCACAAATGTATTAATCTTAAAATGTGCAGATCAAAACCACATGCTTTCATTTGACCTCCATGTTTGTTGTTGTGAGATAGTTGCATGCTGGGTATTTAGTGTGTAACCACTGAAGCATATCCGTCAAAACATTGAGTTGTAAAATACTGTCATCCAGCGTCTCAGTACATTTTCTCTAAATCCCTATGTAAGAAAATTCTCTCATTATGACCAGCATTTAGAGAATTCATTTCTGCGCATTTTGAGGCTAATTTCAATGTGAAGTTCATTTAAGAAAGTAAAGTTTTTGTTTCTGAAAGTGACTGACCATTGTATTTTTAAGGCAAATTCCAAGATGGCGCTTCCCGACATCGTCCGAGCGGCATCTTCCCTGACGTTTCAGGGCCGGGATCACGTGATCCCGGGGCATTACGCCTTGGGACTTGGGATTCCCAGAGCATTTTGGCTTGGGTTCTGGGATCCCAGACTGTTTGACTACAGGATTCGGGAAACGGGAAACTGGGAGTATAAAAGCAGACTCTTAAGCGTTCCCGGGGACTTCAGATTTTTCTTGGGTTAGGGACAGTTGCATTTTTCGTTGTCCGTGTTTTATTTACTTTCAGACCCTTTTGTTAGATTTCTTTCAAGTAAAACACATTCAGATTAAGTTAAATAAGCATTTTGAAGAGGGTCTTTTGTTTATCTAAAATTTAAGAAAGCATTATTGATTTTTACTGCATTTGACGTCCGCTGTTTCTTAACAAGTTTAGGCTTTTCTAAAAGTTAGCATCACCATTGTGTCATCTAAGTTCTAGCTCATTTTTACCATGTTTTAGCACATAAAGTTCATCTTCATTTCATTTCATTGTTTTGGGGCCATAGTTCAGACCGGTTTTGTGATCACTGAAGGTGCGAGTGCGGTGTAAATCGGTTGTGGCATAATTGTAACTCATAATTTTCTACCTCATCATCCTGTTAAAAGAAATCCATAACATTGTTTTATACATTGCTCTAGTCATATAAATAACAACTCATGAAGTTTATCTAAAGTTTATTTTCATCATTAAAAGAACAAATTTTATAACTGAACTATGTCTTTAGTCTTCATTCAATCCCATTAAGCTACCACACAAATCAGAACACAATCATTTTAAGTCTCCTTTCTCTGAAGTTCACCCCACCCCTTATAACGAGGCCCAGACTCTGTGAGTTTAGTGCATCGTCTCAGCAGCTCAATCTCCCGCCGTTTAGACAGCCTGAGTCTGAGCCCGCTAATATATTGAAGAGAAGTTCTCTGCTGCAAGACCTCGGCACGTAACAATATCTTCTTATTTATCTTTCTTTTCGGTTGCATATGTACCTTGCTACTTGTATGATCTCTGTTATTGTTTATATTTCTTCTTCTTGGTACCATAAAAAATAAAGGCTATGATCTGTGACTTATCCTGGTCATATTTACTGATGGGCCAGTACACTGTAAAATAAGTGTACTTTACACTACCGGATATGGTGGCAGCTAAACTGCCACTTATTCTGGTGTAACATTTTAACTGCTTTAAAAGGCTATGTTCTATTCGATTGTATCGATTTGGAGAGTACCTACAGCAACAACAGGTAGAAATGCTTTAAAATTTATCACTGGAGAAAAATGTTGGCCACAAGTTGTTTTAGTAGGAAAGTAGTTCAGCCAAGCTGCCACCTCTTTGGTGTTAACTTACATATTTTTAACAGCGAAAGCAGCTCCGCTGCCACATCTTTTGGTATTAACTAACATATATTCTTACAGTGAAAACAGCCCAGCTGCCACCTCTTTGGGTGTTATATCTTTACCTTCTAGTATCGTCTGCAGATAACATTTGCGATGAATTTGGACCCAGATCGGGCCCAAGAAAACGTCAGGCCTTATCTTGATCCAATATGTTTGACACTCAGATGGTATTCCTGAAATATTTTTTCAAAAATAAATAATTTCGTAAAAAAGAGCAGATGCCAAAAAAAAGCATGCAAAATAACCAACCAGGGAGCAAAGGGTTACCTTACACTTATTTTTACCGTGTACACGAGAATTAGGTACTTATCGATTATACATGTGTGAATACACCCTGAAAGCGGGCATGCGCAGCTATCTGGCGAGACTCCAAGAATGCCAAGGCTAGTATGAGCCATTGCTGCTCGCCGTTGACGTTACTTTGTGCTGACGTGGGCGTCACAGAAACCAACGTCAGTCAGATCCCACCATTTTAACGTTAACCATCACAACACGCTTTATAACGCTCCAACTATTTTGGAAATTAAGAAAGATCTTGGCGTAGAAGATTGCCCAGAATTGTTGGGAACACTCACAGTAAGACATCGTTTATTTTGAAAGTGAAACAACTCTCACACAATTTTTACTGCCAGAAACAAATATTCAAAAGAGGACCAGAACATGCAAACACACACCAACACTATATTAATGTACAAGAAGGTGTTCAACAAACTCGATGCAGCACATTGACAGTTCTTGCGAGCTCTAAATTATCTGAATATAGAAAAATCAAGAGTGATTTCTTGTGAGCTTATTTCAGTTCATTCCAGTTTGACATTGATCTTGTTGAGGAAGAGTGATAGCTGCCAATTCTTACTTGTATATGAACCTTGCTAGTTCATATCTGTTCAAGTATGTCTTTCTCTTGAGATCATATTCAGGCTGCGATCTGTGAATCTGTAAATTTCTTCTTATTATATATCTTTCTTCTCGCTTGCATATGTACCGCACTACCTGCATGACCTCTGTTATTGTTTATTTTCCTTATTCTTGGTATCATAAAAATAAAGGCTATGATCTGTGACTTATCCTGGTCATATTTACTGATGGGCCAGTACATTGTAAAATTAGTGTACTTTACACTGCCGGATATGGTGGCAGCTTAACTGCCACTTGTTCTGGTGTAACATTTTAACTGCTTTAAAAGGCTATGTTCTATTCGATTGTATCGATTTGGAGAGTACCTACAGCAACAACAGGTAGAAATGCTTTAAAATTTATCACTGGAGAAAAATGTTGGCCACAAGTTGTTTTAGTAGGAAAGTAATTCAGCTGAGCTGCCACCTCTTTGATGTTAACTTACACATATTTTTTACAGTGAAAGCAGACCAGCTGCCACCTCTTTTGGTGTTAACTTACACACATTCTTACAGTGAAAACAGCACATTTCTCTGGGTGTTAAGGTTATGTTCCTGTAATATTGACCTATCAGAGGCCTTTGGTCTGTAAACTGAGCTCACAGTTACAACTATACCCCAATGTGATTGGACAAAATGATGTAACTGGAAAGTTGAGTTCTTCTTCTTTAATAAATTATTATAGGCTATGGTGGAGGTCTTTTGGAATAATAGAATCAGCATTTCCTAATCCTAGCATTTAATGTAATGTAAATAATGGTGTCCACCCTTTGACCATTTATGGTTAATTTGAGAGCAACACAAGATTTTATTCAACAATTTTAAAGAGCATGGGGTGCTTATTATATATGATGGTGAGTCAGATCTGTTGAATCATTCTAAGGGCAAGACAAAGAATCTTTTCTCTGTATTGAGGTCTATGGAAACTTGATTTCAGGATCATAACCTAAAGATCTTGACTCTTTAAAATCAGGAGTCAGCCAAACCAATCACACGACTTTTCTTATTAACACTTACTGTACCATCTATGTTTCAACTAGCTTTAAAACTTCATTATCTAACGTTTACTCTCTTTTGCAAACACAACCATGCACACCCAAATCTCGATAATGCTCAAAATGTGTGTCATAGATTATGAAATTAAAAAAGAGATAAAGAGGCTTTAACTGATGTCGCTTATTTCTTTGACCCAGTATTACTGGAGTACTGGGTCTGAGCTTATTTGAGCGGACACCATTACCACAGACGGGCTATTAATGCCACATAACAATACATTTAACAGATACTTATCTACCGTACTCTATCTGAGTGAGCACATGCCTTTTTATGCGAGTGTCAGCAAGGGAATTACTAATGCCATTTTGACACATTTGGTAGCATTCGGCTCAAAAAGTGGATGCTCTATCAACAGAGCTATTGATGCGGTTATAAATTATCATCAAAAGACAGATTACCTCTACACCGTTTATAATACAATCAAGCTTAATGGAAATAACTGTGTAGAAGATATCTTTTAAGTGCATCGCACACTCTCTAAAATGGCAACAGATTATATTTTTTTTTACTATTTTGGGTTTTTGAGGAGTGTAAAAAGTCAAATAAAGCGAACCTTCTCTATAATTTTTTTTAATTTATTCATTGCGGGACGTTTTGACTTGGGGACTTTTTGACTTGCTTCCCCGGCTATAACACCGGCTGTTCGAAAAAGAGTGTGCTCAGTTTATTGTGATCCGTGAAAACACCCCAAACCACCCAATACCACCACCGAAAACCTAACCGCTAGTCCCGTGACGTATCCATTGGACCTCAACCATAGGGTCAATTCGGGTAAATACGGGCAGAGGGGTAAATACGGACAGATGGCTTACGATTTACATGTCCAAGAACACAGGTCTGTGACAAAAAAATTTATGTATCGTCGCTTCAGTGCTATAGTGTTCTAAGTCACACTTTAGTCAAAAATGAGGTATGCATACCGTTGGAAAGGGGATTAAATGTTCTATCTACTGGTGAAGGTTTCATTTGCCTATCTCCCCCAGTAAGCCTAAAACCGCTGTGCTTTTCTGTTCTATCAACAAAAAGACAATTTCGTTCAGTGCTATAGTGTTCTAAGTGATTTTCATCCAATGGCCAATGATGATTATGTCACGTAACCGGGTGAGTTCAGTGCCATATTGTTCTGTCTACATAAAGTCACTTCCCTTGGAGAAATTGCTATAAATTGTAGTAACCTCCCTTACATAAATTTAAGTTTCCTAAATTGAAGTGGTTTGTTGCTCTTATGACGAACTGATGGCTATATCGGCTACTTTTAGGTCAAAATAATCTGCTCAGTCAAAATTATAACGCAAATTGATCCACGGATAAAATAATAAGTGGTAGAAACAGATTACCTCCCTTACACATATGTGACCTGTCACGCGAAAAGGGACGAGTTGGGTGTCATATAGTGAAATTCACTTTTTCCACTTTTTGAATAGAGAATTTTATGACGAATCAAGAAATATTAACATGTTGGTGGGTTCTTTACCATTTTGGGTCTCAAAATATCCAAAGAAGATGGGTGACGCCCTGAAGCGTCACAAACTTTCTACTGACGTTATTATAACGTTACATGTACATCATGAAATCCAGCAGATTAACACGCGCTATAAAATATTGCAAACGGACGTTACAATGTATTTGATGTAATCAATTTTCTTTGGTCTTCTTTTTATTATTCTAATCATTCTTCCTCCTCTATTTTTTCAAATTTCACACCAGCTATTCTTTCTAGCCTTCAACTACACTATAGTGTCAAAACTTAGTCAACTTAAAAAATCACACTGACATATTTCATGTGTTGTTTAAAAATTATTATCCTCGTTGTTACTGCATCAAACTTGATATAAAGGATACTATTGGAAAGGAAATTGAAAAACGCAATAAACAAAATTTATTCATTAGCCAAGGTGTCTTACTTCCTGAAAAATGATATAATAAAACTGCAAAATACTGAAAAACTGATTTTTCACTGACGTCAACGGGAACGTCGCAGAGCCATGACGTAAAAGATTTTTTTTTCTTCTCAAACATGTGTACATTTACTACATTATCAGTTGAATTTAGCAAATATTAGAATATGTATACATTGTTATGCTATTTCCACCAGCTTTCTGCTAGTGTATTATTTATTGTCGCCCGCCTTTCAGAGAAAGTGATGAGCATAGTATTAGTGGTGTGTTGTTTGTGGAGCGTGGTTCAGCTCGGGTGACATGTGTGTGCATACAGTTTAAGTGCACCGATAGGTTTGAAACTTGTCATTGCTTACAGATCATGCAGATGCGTAAGTGGTTTATATACAATACTCAGTCACATTGATTTCAATCACTTGTTTTAGTTGTGACCATCGACTTCTAGATACCAATGTCTCATGATATTGATTGTTGGTATGTGCATGAGTTTTTAATAGGATTCTCAAATTTGTTTTGTCACTATTTTATGTTTTGCACTTAAACACAAGTTTGAGGCATGGATACTATAAGCATGTGAAAAAACTATACCTATGCGGTTTATAGCCTACTGATTGTTTAAAGCTTTGCATGTACAGTCACGGGACATAAGTATTAGCCTACGCCTACTTGTGACGTCGTCGTTTAAATTAGCGTAATTCCAGATTTTTGAAAAAAATATTGTCGCAAAACTATTGAAGCTACAATCATGGAAAAGGTACCAAATGAAAGCAAATTGACTTACGCAATAAATATATTTATTGTAGCTTCCTGGTGTCTATTGTTTTCGAATGGTAGCTATTTAAACACAAAGACAAATTAAATTTTCATTTTTTCGGTGACGTTAACGTCAGCGTAAATGGGAATCGTGATATTTAAAAATGTACGTCCAATTTAAACGCGTTCTCCTTGAGAACCAAAAGCATAGTTATTATAATATTTAATTGTATATTGCTATTTTCTATTTGCTTTTCATCTGTGTAAGTTTTGTAAAAATGCACCCTTTAACTTCGTCATAATACTTTTTGCAAAAAAATCTGGAAGTGCACTGTTTTAAACGGCGAAGTCACAAAGTGGCGAATTATTATATCCCGTGACTGTACTTTAAATGATCTTGGCGTCCTGGTCCATGCACGCTTACATGTAGCATTATATGCATTGTGTAATGCTGATTTTGTATTGCGTATATACTCACTACATACAGAAACGCAACCATCACGCAATTTTGAATAGCTTGCACAATTCCTCTAATTGGAGGGCACATGCTAAATCCTAAGACATTTTGTCACAACGGCGACATTTTCTTTTTGCATGTACACAAAAAATGACGTTCCAATTTCTTTTGTTAACACATGTTAAACATCGAGAAAAGATGCTTTGTTATAAATTTGCATATGCTTTCCGAAAGTGCTTACAATATTCCTAGTAAATGCAAACACACATTGGGCATATAAGGATTGTCAATTTAACAATTGTTTTTTAGTTAAAATTGCTGGTTCATTTCTTTTTGGTGCCGTGGTTCATGGTACATGCGTATACATATGCGAAGCTCTTCGGGACAGTTTCACGTTCATATCAATGCTAAAAGCGTAAATCAATTCCCGGCAGGTAAGCGTAAATTTACTCCGCCTAAGTTTGGGAAGGAATGTGAAGATGCTGCTGTAAAATTATAGCCCCCTACCCTTAGTCCCACAGGTGCCGTAACTCCTAATGAAGGATGCATAACCGGTATTTTTTTGTATCTTATGACGGAGGGGGGACTTAAAGATGCAGATACTATTGGTCTGTCAATTTTATTTTGTCTACAGCAAAAAAAAAAGTAGATAAAAGAGCATAAAAAAGCAAAAAGTAAGTTGGAATACCGACGCTCGGAATCGAACTTGGGCCGTTTGCGTGAGAGTCAGGTATCGTAACCTCTACACCATTGCAGAAATTTTAATGAATTTGCTTAAAAATTATTTCAAATCACATTGCATAATCCTGAATTATTTTGTTCATATGATTTTTAATTCTCTATTAGTTCCCAAAAGCCATTTTGAATTTTCACAAACACTTCTGCTGTACTCATAATACACTTAATTATTCGTTAAAGAAATACTGTAGCAAAATTCGTTCTTTCCCGATGACATCATCACTACGTCATCAGATAAACTTAAATATATCATTCAGTATCTTGCCATGGCTTGGGAAAAGAACTATTTTTCACTTTCCCTTAAAAGCTTGATGTCGTGAGTAATAATTGAAATTAAAATAAAGATTACAACTATTTTATATTAATATTCAGGACGTCGTTTTTTTTCAGAAAATTTGTAAAATGTTGAAAACTTCCATGTGAGATTATGAAAAATCGAGCGCGATGACATATCCTTTTTATTTCATAAATTGACAGTCCATACATAAAACAAAGTGTATGCAAAGAATTAAAAAGTTTTTAACGTCGGATGTATTGCCCGCAACTGCCCTTAAATTAGTAGGCCTAAACCATGTAAACCAGATGAGAAATAGATCTAATCATAAACTAAACTGCGTGGACGATTCTCGACCCAACTTTAACTTACGAACATTCAAAAGGGAACATCTAATAACGTACAAAATGTTTGACAGTCTGTTGGCAGAAAATCTCAGCATGATAAACGCTTTTGATCCAGTTTTATTATAGGAATGAAATTTTATTTTTTGTTTTTTATCGATGTGTAAACTCCGGCGAATCACTCACAAATTGAATAAAGCCCGGAGGGCTTTATGTTAAATTTGTGAGTGATTCGCCGGAGTTTACACATCGATAAAAAACAAAAAATAAAATTTCATTCCTTATAATTCCAACTTTGGAACAAAACAGCACATTTGTAAAAGGTTGTTGACAAAATTTCAAATTTAAAAGCCCGCTGAAGAAAAATAGTTCATAACCGCTGTCTATGAACGATCGGGCATCCATCTTGAAAATTCTGTCAGTTCAAACTTTGTTTTGCTAAATAATGATTAAAATTGCACCCTATTTGGGGCGAATATGTGAGTATGAGCTGATTGGGCTCAAAACAACTCCATTTAGTTTGGAAATGTTTTCCTATGTCAAATATACGTACAGCTTGCTGGGCTCATTGAAATGCCCTGCCACGGCACGGATTGGGCCTCGGATCGAAGCAATTACCTTCACAAGTCGTGACTTAAATCTCCGAAGTAGATCTAAGATCTTAGCGCCAATTTTAAAAGTGCGATTTGACAAGTTCAAACTGCGTTAAAACATTTCGTTGTTGATGTGAGCCTTGACATTGTTTTGATGACGATTCTCTTCAATGACGTGACCGTTTGTCAAGTGACGTCTCATAACTCCCCATCCTGTTCATTTCTTAGAGTTCCCCCGTTGCTTTGAAGGTGCACAACCATGTTCAGCGTAAGGGCTTTTAAATAAGCTTTAGAACATGCTTAACTATATTTAATCTGGTGAAAGTTATATAGTTTGATGTACAGTTCGTTATTTCCAACACAATCTACCACTGTGATATCAAGGCAGTTAACAAATATTCCTACGCATGGGCTTTTATCGAAGTGTAAAAACAATTTAATTCTGCTAACGGACCAATCAAAATCTCCGAAAAAACGATAAAAGCATTGAGTTGGAATTATAATAAGTTAAACTTCTCTTTGAAACATGCTTAGGTGTGCTATTTTTGCGCGACGCGACGTTAACTTTAAGACGCATTTTCTCGAAATGACGTCGTCCACCCAACTCGTACCTTTTTGCGTGACGGGTCACATATTTAAACTGCTTTAATTGAAGTAATCTGTCGATGTAATTACAACTCAATGGTTAAATCTGCTTCTTTTAGGTCCAAATAATCAGTTCAATCTAAAATATTATACAACTTGTCCCTATTGACAGAAAAAATTAACTCTAGAAACAGATTACCTCCCTAGCATTAATTTTAATGGCATGATTCGTGCGGTCTGGTAGCCTACTGTTATGCCAAATAAATGACTAAATCTGATACTTTTAGGTACAAATAATCATTTCTGTTCAGACTAGTATATGAATTGACTCCATAAACAGAATAATAAGCTGTATGAGTATATAGAACACTATAACACTGAACGCAGAAGGCGATTTTTAGGGCATAATGTTCTATCTGCAAACTGTAAAATGCCCGTAAATTCCATGTTTCTGTACAAATTTCTTCGAACCAAGGTCATTTACACTGTATGTATATATTCTAACCCTCTGGTATAATTCAAAGGTCTGTGATAAATAAGGCATCAAAAATCAGGATGCTAAAATTTTCAAACTCGTTTTTCTCAAAACTTGTGCAATGGAAAATAGAACACTATAGCACTGAAGCACTGGTGTGTGTGTGTGTGCGTGCGTGCGTGCGTGCGTGCGTGTAGTGTGTGTGTGTGTGTGTGTGTGTGTGTGTGCGTGCGTGCGTGCGTGTATGTATGCATGTATGTATGTACGTACGTTTACGTGCGTGCGTGCGTGTTTGTGTGGGTGTAGGTGCGCATGTGTGTGTGTGTGTGTGTGTGTGTGTGTGTGTATGTATGCATGTATGTTCGTACGTTTACGTGCGTGCGTGTTTGTGTGGGTGTAGGTGCGCATGTGTGTGCGTGTGTGTGTGCGTGTGTGCGTGTATGTACGTACGTACGTATATGTGCGTGCGTGCGTGTTTGTGTGTGCGCGCGTGTGTGTGTGTGTATGAATGTATGAATGTTCGTACGTATATTTGCGTGCGTGCATGCGTGCGTGTGTGTGTGTACACGCTTGCATGCGTGTATGTATGTATGTAGGTATGTACGTATATGTGCGTGCGTGTTTGTGTGTGTGTGTGGTGTGTGTGCGTGTGTGCGTGCGTGCGTGCGTGTGTGTGTGTGTAAATTTTGGTGAGCATGCTTGGGCCAATGTACGATAATTGAGTACTTATCGCATATGTGCAAAAGTCTGCTTTAAAGATTGTGTGTGGATGAGTATGTGAGCCGTGGGCAGGTCCCTGCACTGAAATCAAGCACGCGAGCGTTAAGAAAACATAACTCTGCGTGACATAGCGATCAATAACAAAAGTACACAAATTCGCTTAGAACTAATTATCATTATTTCGTTTTCTTTACGCTCTTTTTCTTTCCTGGACATGCACGGCAGTTTATTTGTCGTGTCTTTTTTACGTCCCACCTGTTTATGCAATAGAAAAATGGAAAGTTATGCCAACTTAATGCCAAAACATTATTAAGTACTGCCCCCACCCACTCCTGGCATGCCTGGTGAATGATTGTCAAGTTTTTGCGTTTAAGGTCAGTAAACTATCTTGATTTCACCTCGAATGAAAATAATATTGCTTCGAGATCTCACATGCGCGGATCCATAGTGGGGGGGGGGGGTTGGGGGAGTGGGTCCGGGCCCCCTGGAAAATCACAAAAGATATAGGGTTTCTTAGCAATACTGGTGACCGGGCCGCGTAGCGCAGTCGGTAACATGTCTGGCAACAGATGAGAGTCTGTCTGCAGATCCAGGGGTCACGAGTTCGATCCCGGCCCGGTCCCATACTTTCGTGGAGATTGATCATGAAATAATTTCTACGGTCATTCTCCTCCCTTCCGCTGAATCATTCAAGAAGGGTTGTTGTCAGTTACAAGCCAAAGTATGTGCACGAAGTACTGGTTAACTGCTTGTTCAAGCTTGCCCAGGAAAAAGTGTAGTTAGGTGAACTGACCGTCCCGCAATGACCATAGCTGTTGACTTGGGACATAAAGCAACAAAAACAAACAAAAAGCAATGCTGGTCCCGGTCCGGATTTAAAATCACAAAGCTACCAAACCATTCAATGTTGGGCCTTCATCGACACGCCAGCGAAACGCCATTTAATGGCGTTTTGCTGGCGGGCCAATGACTGCCTGCTTATAGTGGTATTTTGATTCTTCCCCCCCCCCCCCTTCAAACTAAAAATAAAAGAAATAAAAACAGTCGAAGTTGGACCGCCCCTCTGACAAAATGTTATGGATCCGCGCATGTCTCACACACATATCCTCGGATACCTGGGACAAAATGCCTATACCCTTAGTGAAATGTGAGCAGGGGAAGATAGTGTCACATTCCCTGATATAGGGACCCTTATGGACCAAAATATATAACTATTAAAATTCGTAATATTTTCTGTAGATACTTCCTTGTAGACCTAGGTCTATATCTTTTCTTGCCAACTCAGCCTCTTATTTTCTTAAAATAACTATGCTAATGTGATAGTTTATATCACTAGTGAAATATGAGTGGGCGTATATAATGTCACATTCCTTGATATAGGATCCCAAAAGGGCCAAAAAAGACATATTTCTTAAAAAATCATGAAAATTTGGGTATATACTTTTATGCATTATTTTTCTTCTGAACTCGGCCTCTTATTTTCTTAAGATAACTATGCTAATGTGATAGCTTTATACCCTAAGAGAAATATGAGTAGGAGCAGATAATGTCACATTCCCTGATATAAGGCCCCTAAGGGGCGAAAATGACATAATTCTTTAATAATCATAATATTTTCTGCAGATACTTACTTGTATATCTTGTCAATTCAACCTCTTATTTTATTAAAATAACTATGCTAATGTGATGGCTTGATACCCTTAGTGAAATATGAGCAGGGGTAGATAATGTTTAATTCCGTGTTAAACGGCCCCTTAGGGGGGAAAAATGGATAACTTTCAAAAATTCCTAATAATTTCTGTAGATACTTACTTGCATATTTTTTTCTTGTCAATTCAACCTCTTATTTTCTTAAAATAGCTATTCTTATATGATAGCTTGATAGCGCTAGTGAAATATGAGTTGGGGTATATAGTGTCACATTCCTTGACATAGGGTCCCAAAGGGGCCAAAAAGGCTTAACTCTTTAAAAAATCCTCTTTTCTGCAGATACTTACTTGTATATATTTTCTTGTCAACTCAACCCCTTATTTTCTAAAAATACTTATGCTTAGTTGATAGCTTGATACCCTTAGGGAAATATGAGCAAGGGTAGATATTGTCACATTCCATGATATAGGGACCCTTAGGGGCCAAAATGGATATATATTAAAACTTCATAATATTTTATGTAGATACTTACTTGTATATCTTTTCTTGTCAATTTAACCTCTTATTTTCTTAAAATAACTATGCTAATGTGATAGCTTTATACCACTAGTGAAATATGAGTGGGTGTATATAGTGTCACATTCCTTGATATAGGGTCCCAAAGGGGCCATAAAGGCTTAACTCTTAAAAAATCCTCATATTTTCTGTAGATTCTAACTTGTATATCTTTTCTTGTCAACTCAACCTCTTATTTTCTTAAAATACTTATGCTAATGTGATAGCTTGATACCCTTAATGAAAAATGAGCAGGGGTAGATATTGTCACATTCCCTGATATGAGGTCCCAAAGGGGTCAAAAATGGATATATATTAAAATTCATAATAAATTCTGTACATTCTTACTTGTATATATTTTCTTGTCAACTCAACCTCTTATTTTCTTAAAATAACTATGCTAATGTGATAGCTTGATACCCTTAATGAAATATGAGCAGGGGTAGATATTGTCACATTCCCTGATATAGGGACCCTTAGGGGTCAAAAATGGATATATATTAAAATTCATAATAATTTCTGTACATTCTTACTTGTATATATTTTCTTGTCAACTCAACCTCCTATTTTCTTAAAATAACTATGCTAATGTGATAGCTTGATACCCTTTATGAAATATGAGCAGGGGTAGATATTGTCACATTCCCTGATATAGGGACCCTTAGGGGTCAAAAATGGATATATATTAAAATTCATAATAATTTCTGTACATTCTTACTTGTATATATTTTCTTGTCAACTCAACCTCTTATTTTCTTAAAATAACTATGCTAATGTGATAGCTTTATACCACTAGTGAAATATGAGTGGGAGTATATAGTGTCACATTCCTTGATATAGGGTCCCAAAGGGGCCATAAAGGCTTAACTCTTAAAAAATCCTCATATTTTCTGTAGATATTAACTTGTATATCTTTTCTTGTCAACTCAACCTCTTATTTTCTTAAAATACTTATGCTAATGTGATAGCTTGATACCCTTAATGAAATATGAGCAGGCGTAGATATTGTCACATTCCCTGATATAGGGACCCTTAGGGGTCAAAAATGGATATATATTAAAATTCATAATAATTTCTGTACATTCTTACTTGTATATATTTTCTTGTCAACTCAACCTCTTATTTTCTTAAAATAACTATGCTAATGTGATAGCTTTATACCACTAGTGAAATATGAGTGGGAGTATATAGTGTCACATTCCTTGATATAGGGTCCCAAAGGGGCCATAAAGGCTTAACTCTTAAAAATCCTCTTATTTTCTGTAGATATTAACTTGTATATCTTTTCTTGTCAACTCAACCTCTTATTTTCTTAAAATACTTATGCTAATGTGATAGCTTGATACCCTTAGTGAAATATGAGCAAGGGTAGATATTGTTACATTCCCTGATATAGGGACCCTTAGGGTCCAAAAATGGATATATATTAGAATTCATAATAATTTCTGTAGACACTTACTTTTATATATTTTCTTGTCAACTCAACCTCTTATTTTCTTAAAATAACTATGCTAATGTGATAGCTTGATACCCTTAATGAAATATGAGCAGGGGTAGATATTGTCACATTCCCTGATATAGGGACCCTTAGGGGTCAAAAATGGATATATATTAAAATTCATAATAATTTCTGTACTTTCTTACTTGTATATATTTTCTTGTCACCTCAACCTCTTATTTTCTTAAAATAACTATGCTAATGTGATAGCTTTATACCACTAGTGAAATATGAGTGGGAGTATATAGTGTCACATTCCTTGATATAGGGTCCCAAAGGGGCCATAAAGGATAACTCTTAAAAAATCCTCTTATTTTCTGTAGATATTAACTTGTATATCTTTTCTTGTCAACTCAACCTCTTATTTTCTTAAAATACTTATGCTAATGTGATAGCTTGATACCCTTAATGAAATATGAGCAGGGGTAGATATTGTCACATTCCCTGATATAGGGACCCTTAGGGGTCAAAAATTGATATATATTAAAATTCATAATAATTTCTGTACATTCTTACTTGTATATATTTTCTTGTCAACTCAACCTCTTATTTTCTTAAAATAACTATGCTAATCTGATAGCTTTATACCACTAGTGAAATATGAGTGGGAGTATATAGTGTCACATTTCTTGATATAGGGTCCCAAAGGGGCCATAAAGGCTTAACTCTTAAATAATTCTCATATTTTCTGTAGATATTAACTTGTATATCTTTTCTTGTCAACTCAACCTCTTATTTTCTTAAAATACTTATGCTAATGTGATAGCTTGATACCCTTAGTGAAATATGAGCAAGGGTAGATATTGTCACATTCCCTGATATTGGGATCAAAAATGGATATATATCAAAAATTCATAATATTTTATGTAGATACTTACTTTGATATCTTTTCTTGTCAAGTTAACCTCTTATTTTCTTAAAATAACTATGCTAATGTGATAGCTTTATGCCGATAGTGAAATATGAGTGGGCGTATATAGTGTCACATTCCTTGACATAGGGTCCCAAAGGGGCCATAAAGGCTTAGCTCTTAAAAAATCAAAATATTTTCTGTAGATACTTACTTGTATATCTTTTCTTCTCAATCCAACCTCTTATTTTCTTAAAAACACTATGCTAATATGATAGCCATTTACCACTAGTGAAATATGAGTGGGAGTATATAGTGTCACAATCCTTGATATAAGGTGCCAAAGGGGCCAAAAAGACATAAATCTAAAAAAATCATCAAATTTTGGGTATTCACTTATTTTGTACTATTTTTCATCTCAACTCAGCCTCTTTTTTTCTTCAAACAACCATTCTAATATGATAGCTTTATACCCTTAGTGAATTATAAGTTGGGGTAGATATTGTCGCATTCCCTGATATAAGGCCCCTCAGGGGCCAAAATGACATTATCATTAAAATATCATAACATTTTCTGTAGATACTTGCGTATTTTTTCTTGTTAAGTCCATCTGTTTAATATTTTAGGGTAACTCAGCCCCTTATTTTCTTAAAATAACTATGCGTCTTATTTATGATAGGTATGTATCCTAAGTGAAATATTAATAGGGGTAGATAGCGTCACATTCCCTAATATGGGCCACTAATGGGCTAAAATGTGGTAATTCTTTTTTAAAAAAATCGCCAAAATTTCTGATGACATTTATTTCTATTATTGTTAAGGGTAACTCAACCTCTTTTTTTTTCTTAAAATTACTCTGCGTATGTGATAGGTATGTATTCTAAATGAAATATGAATAGAGATGCGTAGCGTCACATTCCCTGATATGGGCCCCTTCGGGGCAAAAATGAGATAATTCTTTAAAGAACATAGCCAAAATTAAGTATAACATTTTTTTTCTATTATTTTTTATGGTAACTGAGCCTCTTATTTCCTTAAAATTACTATGCGTATATGACAGGTATGTATCCTAAGTGAACTATTGAAAGGAGTACAAAGCGTCACATTCCCTGATATCGGGCCCACAAGTGGCCAAAATGTCACATTTCTAAAAAAACATGAGATTTACTTAATATATTTATTTCTTTTATTTTTTAGACCAACTCAACCTCTTGATTTCTTAAAATTACTATGTGCATATGATAGGTAGGTATCCTAAGTAAAATATGAGTAGGGGAACGTAGCGTCACATTCCCTGATATGGGGCTCATAAGGGAGCATAATGTAATAGTTCATAAAAAACGTGAGGTTGTCTTTATACATTTATTCCATTCATTTTAGGGCAACTCAACCCCTTATTTTCTTACAATTACTGTGCGCATATGATAGGTAGGTATCCTAAGTAAGATTTTAACAGGAGTAGGTAGCGTCACATTCCCTGATATGGGACCCATAAGGGGCCAAAATGTCATAAATTCATAAAACAAAATATGAGATTTTCTTAATATATTTAAATATTTTATTTCCTACACCAACTCAACCCCTTATTTTTTCAAAATAACTACGCGCACATGATAAATAGGTATCCTAAGTAAAATTTAAACATGGGTAGGTAGCTTCACATTCCCTTATATGGGGCCTATAAGGGGCCCAAACGTCAAAACGAGATTTTCTTAATATATTAATTTCTTTTATTTTTGGGCAACTCAACCTCTTATTTTTTTTAAATTGACTATGCCCATATAATATAGGGGTGCTCTAAGTAAAATGCGAACAGGGGTAGATAGCGTCACATTCCTCAGTAAGGGGCGCATTAGGGGCCACAATGTCATTAATTATGAAAATAAAAGGAGATTTTCTTAATATATTATTTTATTTTTTTATTTTTTGGGGCAACTCAACCCCTTATTTTCTTCAATTAACTATGCACATATGATATGTTGGTACCCTAAGTTAAAAGTGAACAAGGGTAGGTAGTGTCACATTCCCTGATATGGGGCGCATTAGGGGCCACAATGTCATAAATTCTGAAAGAAACAGATTTTCTTAATATGTTAATTTATTTTTTTTTCTTTTGGGCAGCTCAACCCATTATTTTCTTAAATTGACTATGCCTTTATGATAGGTTGGTACACTCAGTAAAATGTAAAAAGGGGAAGGTAGCGTCACATTCCCTAGTATGGGGCGCATTAGGGGCCAAAACGTCATATTTCATTAAAAACGAGAGATTTTCTTAATATATTAATTTCTTTTATTTTTTGGGGCAACTCAACCCCTTATTTTCTTAAATTGACTAAGCTCATATGATAGCTTGGTACCCTAAGTAAAATATGAACAGGGGTAGTTTGCGTCACATTCCCTGATATGGGGCCCATTAGGGGCCAAAACGTCATATTTCATTAAAAAAAAAACGTGAGAATTTCTTAATATATTATTTTCTTTTATTTTTTGGGGCAACTCAACCCCTTATTTTCTTAAATTGACTATCTCATATGACAGATTGGTACCATAAGTAAAATATAAACAGGGGTAGGTAGCGTCACATTCCCCGATATAGGGCTCATTAGGGGCCCAAACGTCATATTTCATAAAAAACGAGAGATTTTCGTAATATATTAATTTCTTTTATTTTTTGGGGCATCTCAACCCCTTATTTTCTTAAATTGACTAAGCTCATATGATAGGCTGGTACCCTAAGTAAAATATAAACAGGAATAGGTAGCGTCACATTCCTTGATATGGGGCGCATTAGGGGCCAAAACGTCATATTTCATTAAAAAAACGTGAGAATTTCTTAATATATTAATTTCTTTTATTTTTGGGGCAACTCAACCCCTTATTTTCTTTTATTGTCTTAAGCTCACATGATAGGTTGGTACCATCAGTAAAATATAAACAGGGGGAGGTAGCGTCACATTCCCTGATATAGGGCTCATAAGGGGCCAAAACGTCATATTTCATAAAAAAAGAGAGATTTTCTTAATATATTAATTTCTTTCGTCTTTTTGGGGCAACTCAACCCCTTATTTTCTTAAATTGACTAAGCTCATATGATAGGCTGGTACCCTAAGTAAGATATAAACAGGGGTAGGTAGCGTCACATTCCCTGATAGGGGGCGTATTAGGGGTCATAATGTCATATTTCATAAAAAAACAGTAGATTTTCGTAATATATTAATTTCTTTTGTCTCTTGGGCAAAATCAACCCCTTATTTTCTTAAATTAACTATGCCTATATGATAGGTTAGTATCCCAAGTAAAATGCGAACATGGGTAGGTAGCGTCACATTCCCTGATAGGGGGCGTATTAGGGGCCATAATGTCATATTTCATTAAAAACAGTAGATTTTCTTAATATATTAATTTCTTTTGTCTTTTGGGGCAACTCAACCCCTTATTTTCTTAAATTGACTATGTCTATATGATAGGTTAGCATCTCAAGTAAAATGCGAACAGGGGTAGGTAGCGTCACATTCCCTGATAGGGGGCGTATTAGGGGCCATAATGTCATATTTCATAAAAAAAACAGTAGATTTTAAGTAATACATTAATTTCTTTTGTTTTTTGGGCCAACTCAACCCCTTATTTTCTTAAATTGACTATGCCTATATGATAGGTTAGTTTCCCAAGTAAAATGCGAACAGGGGTTGGTAGCGTCACTTTCCCTGATATGGGGCGCATTAGGGGCCACAATGTCATAAATTCTGAAAGAAACAGTAGATTTTCTTAATATATTAATTTCTTTTTTCTTTTTGGCAACTCAACCCCTTATTTTTATAAATTGACAATGCCTATATAATAGGTTAGTATCCTAAGTAAAATGTAAACAGGGGTAGGTAGCGTCACATTCCCTGATAGGGGGCGTATTAGGGGCCATAATGTTATATTTCATAAAAAAAACAGTAGATTTTCGTAATATATTAATTTCTTTTGTTTTTTGGGCAAACTCAACCCCTTATTTTCTTAAATTGACTATGCCTATATGATAGGTTAGTATCCAAAGTAAAATGCGAACAGGGGTAGGTAGCGTCACATTCCTTGATAGGGGGCGTATTAGGGGCCATAATGGCATATTTCATTTAAAACAGTACATTTTCTTAGTATATTAATTTCTTTTGTCTTTTGGGGCAACTCAACCCCTTATTTTCTTAAATTGACTATGTCTTTATGATAGGTTAGCATCTGAAGAAAAATGCGAACAGGTGTAGGTAGCGTCACATTCCCTGATAGGGGGCGTATTAGGGGCCATAATGTCATATTTCATAAAAAAAAAACAGTAGATTTTCGTAATATATTAATTTCTTTTGTTTTTTTTGGGCAGACTCAACCCCTTATTTTCTTAAATTGACTATGCCTATATGATAGGTTAGTTTCCCAAGTAAAATGCGAACAGGGGTAGGTAGCGTCACATTCCCTGATATGGGGCGCATTAGGGGCCACAATGTCATAAATTCTGAAAGAAACAGTAGATTTTCTTAATATATTAATTTCTTTTTTCTTTTTGGGCAACTCAACCCCTTATTTTTATAAATTGACTATGTCTATATGATAGGTTAGTATCCTAAGTAAAATGTGAACAGAGGTAGGTAGCGTCACATTCCCTGATAGGGGGCGTATTAGGGGCCATAATGTCATATTTCATAAAAAAAACAGTAGATTTTCGTAATATATTAATTTCTTTTGTTTTTTGGGCAAACTCAACCCCTTATTCTCTTAAATTGACTATGTCTATATGTTAGGTTAGTATCCCAAGTAAAATGCGAACAGGGGTAGGTAGCATCACATTCCCTGATATGGGGCGCATTAGGGGCCACAATGTCATAAATTCTGAAAGAAACAGTAGATTTTCTTAATATATTAATTTCTTTGGTCTTTTTGGGCAACTCAACCCCTTATTTTCTTAAACTAACTATGCCTATATGACAGGTTAGTATTAGAAGTAAAATGCGAACAGGGATAGGTAGCGTCACATTCCCTGATAGGGGGCGAATTAGGGGCCATAATGTCATATTTCATTAAAAAAAACAGTAGATTTTCTTATTATATTTATTTCTTTTATTTTTTTGGGCAACTCAACCCCTTATTTTATTAAATTGAATATGCCTATATGATAGTTTAGTATCACAAGTAAAATATGAACAGGGGTAGGTAGCGTCACATACCCTAGTAGGGGGCGCATTAGGGACAAAAACGTCATAGGTCATAGTTCATGTAAAATAAGAGAATTTATAATATATTAATTCCTTTTGATTTTTTTGGCAACTCAACCTCTTATTTTCTTAAATTGACTATGCCTATGTGATAGGATAATATCCTAAGTAAAATGTGAACAGGGGTAGGCAACGTCACATTCCCTGATATGGGGCGCATTTAGGGCCACAATGTCATAAATTCTGAAAGAAACAGTTGATTTTCTTAATATATTAATTTCCCTTGTCTTTTGGAGCAACTCAACCCCTTATTTTCCTATATTGACTGTGCCTATATGATAGGTTAGTATCCTAAGTAAAATGTAAACATGAGTATGTAGCTTCACATTCCCTAGTATGGGGCGCATTAGGGGCCAAAACGTCATAGTTCATGGAAAAATAAGAGAATTTCTTAATAAATTAATTCCTTTTGATTTTTTGGGACAACTCAACCCCTTATTTTCTTAAATTGACTGTGCCTATAAGATAGGTTAGCATCCTAAGTAAAATGTAAACATGAGTAGGTAGCGTCACATTCCCTAGTATGGGGCGCATTAGGGGCCAAAACGTCATAGTTCATGGAAAAATAAGAGAATTTCTTAATAAATTAATTCCTTTTTATTTTTTGGGGCAACTCAACCCCTTATTTTCTTAAATTGACTGTGCCTATAAGATAGGTTAGCATCCTGAGTAAAATGTAAACATGGGTAGGTAGCGTCACATTCCCTAGAAGGGGGCGCATTAGGGGCCAAATAGTCATAGTTGATGGAAAAATAAGAGAATTTCATAATATATTAATTCCTTTTGTTTTTTGTGGGGCAACTCAGCCCCTTATTTTCTTAAATTGACTAAGCTCATATGATAGGTTAGTACCATAAGTAAATTATAAACAGGGAAAGGTAGCGTCACATTCCCTACTATGGGGGCATTAGGGGCCAAAAACGTCATATTTCATGGAAAAAAGGAGTTTTTCTTAATATATTAATTTCTTTTATTTTTTAGGGCAACCCAACCCCTTATTTTCTTAAATTGACTGAGCTCATATGATAGGTTAGTGTCTTAAGTAATATCTAAACAGGGGTAGGTAGCGTCACATTCCCTGATATGGGGCGCATTAGGGGCCAAATGTCATTAATTTGTAAAAACATAAGATTTTCTTAACAGATCTATATTCTGACGATTCAATCCCTTATCTTCTTAAAATTACTAGGCACATGCTTAACTTTGTGCATATGATAGGTAGGTATGCCGAGTAAAATTCGGATTGCCCTCAGTAAAGTTTGAAATTGCGCTCCATTCATTTATTCATGTATTTTAAGAATTTATGGTATTAAAGTTGAGGACGTGAACTTTATCTTATATTATGAACAGTATTTGCCAAATACGGCCCCAATTAAATTCAGATAGCGATGTAATCAATGACGTCATTATATGACGTAAATAGTTTGAAAGTGGCCATTTTAAAAAGCTGACATGGCGTGATATGACTGGGGATGTAACATGTGTAATATGGATATAAAAATGTTGTTTTAGGAGAGATTTTATGAGAAATTTTAAAAACTACTTCAGTGGGAATAGTTGGCGCTTTGATGTGTAATTAGAACGGCCTGATAATGCAACGTAAAGCAAGAATAGTGTAGATCTAGATCTACTGTAGCCCTACCCAGGTTTTCACATGAAGGATATAACTTATTAATATCAGGGTAAGTGCTATAGATATATTGTTTAACAATTTAATTTCAGCATTCAGATCTATATTTTACATGGGAATCGACTCAAAAGAGTCAAAACATCGTGATCCTAACGCTCGCACCGTCACGAGTTATCGCTCCTAACGCTCGCAGCTAACGCTCGCACCCTTGATTTTACCGGTCCCTGCGGTGGGTACAAATTTTGTATCTGAGGTGATTTTGTGGATGTTTGGGGTGATTTTGGGGTGTTTCCGCCGACCACTTTTTCTGCACTAATCAAGCACAGTGAAAATCAAAGATGGAGTCTTGTGGGTGACAGTTCGTGTCAATCTGTGAATAAAACGGTCATTTTGTTGTGATCAGAGCACAAAATAACCATTTTAAGCGAATCCGAAGACGTTTAGCAATGAATCTCAAATTTGAGAGATGAGATAATAAAAAATATACAACATTAGCAGCAAAATGTCCTCTGATAGCGAGGTCGATGAGTTTTATGATGCAGTTGAGGATACCCCAAATGGGTAAAAAAATGTTGTTTTAGCTGTAATTTGAGAATACATTTCTTGATGCTTATGGAGGAACCAATAGCCAAATCTAGATGGGTTTTGGAAATGGGCTATATTGAAAAAGTTCGGACTACAGTGGCTCTGGGATAGAGTGCTTGACTTGAGACTTAGGGGCAGTGGGTTTGAGCCTCACCGTCGTCACTGCATTGTGGCCTTGAGCAAGACACATTCGCTGTGTTTCTTTGGCACTCGGCCTTCTTGTAGCTTGGAAAGAACCTCTGTATCCATCCCAAATTGGTCTGTCTATTTACCATTTCTACATTACTTGCTGGTTCCCAGTTTAAAGGGTTGTCGGTAAAAGCCCTAGCCGGACCGAACCTACGATTGTGATCGAAGTTGGTCCGAAGTTGGTCTCTGGAGAATGACGATTTTCGGTACCGGCTTTTATAACCTCATAAAAAGTGAAGTAAATATAGATGAATTATAGCCATTTAAACGTTTAAATCAATGCGTATTTTACACACACCGATTCGCTATGAACTAAAGGCAGGTTCGAAAATTAAAATAATAGTTGGTATTTATAAAAAAATGAGAAAAATCACTAAAAGTTTACACACGGTTTCTCGCTCTCGGATTGTTCGGTTGATTCTGTGAAATGTCGTTTCTGTCGGGTCTGCCGGTTCGTTTTGGCACTGCAAAAATTACTCTTATATGGCCAAATATCTTCAGATCTTTGTCAGTGATTGAATGGATTGATAGTTTGGCAGACAAATAGACAGCTCCTTTTAAAATACACAGACCTTAGTCATGGTTTAGTGTTTTGAATGTCGGTTTTGCAGTCTGCTGGACTGCTTCATTTGCTGGGTCGATTTGGCAGTGTATTACTAGATCACGACTACATGAATGCACTAAAATCAAGCTTGTTACAGACAGACAGATGAACACACAGACAGACGAAATGTTTGATAGATATATAAATCCTTAAAAAAATTCACAGACCTGAGTCATGTATAGTTGTGATATAATTAGGACCTACTGCCGGTTTTGCCGAATCTGCTAGAGCATTTCAACTGCCGGGTCTGTCAGAGCGTGTCACCTGCCGGGTCTGCCAGAGCGTGTCATCTGCCGGGCCTGCAAGACTGTTTCATCTGATAGATCTACATATACAGACTAATCTGATCTAGACAGCAGATAGACATACAGACAGACAGACAGATCCTTTTCAAATTTACATACCTAAGCAATCAGTTTTTGCCGGGTCTGGCAGACTGTTTCATCTGCCGGGTTTGCCGGAGCGTTTCATCTGCCGGGTTGTTTCCGCAGTGCCTAAGCAACTAGATCTACTATAAAAATTAATTTGTCACAGCTTTGCTAAAGACAAACTGACAGATGGAGGGACCAACAGGCAGACAGACAGATGTAGACATATGATAGATCGATATATACATTTGTATTTTCTCTCTCTCTCTCTGTCTCTGTCTCTCTCTCTCTGTCTCTGTCTCTCTTTCTCTCTCTCTCTCTCTCTCTGTCTCTCTCTCCCTCTCTCTCTCTCTCTCAATATGAAATAGGCCTCAAAAAACCTCAGTGTAAAGCCCACAAAGCTAACCAAAGAGAAGTAATGCACCTGACAAGTCTCGTCGGAACAGATCATGCCCGGATCCAGAAAGTTTTGACAGAGGGGTCCACTTTTGACAATGTTTCTTTTTTAGTTTTTGAGGGGAGAGAGGATCCAAATACCACTATAAGTGGGCCATCATCGGTCCGCCAGCGAAACGCCATTTAAATGGTGCTTCGCTGGCATGCCGATGATGGCCCAACATTGTCGGTATGTTGGACTGCTTCGTTTGCCGGATCGTTTTGGCAGTGTTATACAACATGTAGATCTATGCATGAAATTCACATCTTTGTTTAAGGCAGACAAACATATGAACAGACAGACAGACGAAATGTTTGATTGATATATTGATCATTCAAAATTTCGCAGAACTGAGTCGTAGATATTTGTATTATAATTAGGGGCCTACTGCCGGTTTTGCCAGATCTGCCAGAGCGTTTTATCTGCCGAACTGTTACATCTGCCGGACCGATTCATCTGTTGGATTTTGAGGGCTGTTTCATCTGGTCTAGACATACTGACTCATTTGATCTAGACAGACAGACAGACAGATATACAGCAGACACACAGGCAGCTCCTTTAAAAAAATAAACCTAAGCCATGGATCGGTACTTTACTGCCGGTTTTGCTGGGTCTGCCGGAGCGTTCATCTGCCAGGTCGTTTTCTGCAGTGCCTGAGCAACTACTTTGCAAAAAATAATTAAAAATTCCAGCTCTGTCAAAGACAGACGCACGAACGAACAGACATATACAGTAAAGATAGACAGATTCTCTCTCTCTCTCTCTGCCTCAAAAACCTGAGAGTATAAAGATCCCACAGGTAGTCAAAGAGAAGTAATGCAGTTTGGATTGTCTTTATCTGAATCTAACAAGTCTTATTGGGACAGATTTCCTTTAATTCTCAAAAATCTTAATGACTTTAATCTTAACTGACTTTGTTCCTTGCAAAAAACGAAGACGCATACCAGTTTGTTTTGTTTGATTTGATTCTTTACGTCCCAGTCAACGACGGCACGGGTCTTTCTGGGTTGAACCAGAACTAAGCATGCCCGGATCCAGAAAGTTCCAGAGGGGGTCCAACTTTGACTACTTTTTATAGTTGATGATAGGGGAGAGGATCCAAATACCACTATAAGCAGGCCATCATCGACCCGCCAGCAAAACGCCATTTCGCCATTTAAATGGCGTTTCGCTGGCGGGCTGATTGTGGCCCAACATTCAATGCTGGCTTAGTAGCTTGTGGTATTACAGGGGATCAGGACCAGTATTGCTTAGAAACCCTATATTTCTGTGATTTTTTCAGAGGGGGTCCGGACCCCCTGTCCCCCCTCTGGAGCCGCATTTGCTAAGCTAGGATTAATGTGTCTTGCTCAATGACACAACCCACGAACCCCGCGGCTCTTCGGTCTCAAGTCAAGCACTCTACCACTGAGCCACTGCGCTCCCAGAGCAGCCTGTGCATCCAATTAGTCCGATAAGCGTATGTATTGTTCGATCTATCTTAAAGGGGACAGCAACCCTAATAATAAGTAAGTTTTATCAGAAAGAGCTCTATGAACCATGAATTTTGATACAAGTATCATCAAAATCGGTTGAAAAATGGGCAAGTTATGGGCATTTAAAAAATTCGTTATGGCCACCATTTAGCCCCCTTTTTTTTTTTTTTTTTTTTTTTTTTTTTTTTTTTTTTTTTTTCGTCTGTTAATTTATTCAGTATTGCCCTGTAACAATTAAACCTTGGTAGCCCAGGGTAGCATACCAAGATTTTTGATCATGCAACTAGCTCATTCTTTCTTCCTTTCATACAATGACACAATGACATGAAATATATATATATACTGATGATAATCATACAATGGTAATTATGGTATACTTACAATAAACGAAAAAAAAAAAAAAATTATATATATTTATTGTGATCAGTCTTGCAGGGTTGCCTTCATTGGCTTGTGCTATAAATAATCATTATGTGGGGTGGACTGTTATTCTCAATTTTTTATTATTTGATACCGATAATTATGTATAAAATTCTTGCTTAACAGGATTACACTAGTAACCATTGGTATAGGTACCATTATTTTTGAAAGTTTTCAATATTATTATTACTTAAAGCAATCTCTCTTTGAGCCTGATAGAATGTCTTAACATATGATTTATAAACTTTAAAATTCATTGCACATTTATTATTTCTGCACATGTATGTATAGTATTTGACTATTAACATTAAGAGCTGTATTATTTCCGGCATAATGTTTGGATAAAGACTTAAGATAAAACTTTTTTCATTTAGGTCTAATATAATTGATCTATATTGGAACTGCTTTGTTAACTCTGTAATGAATGCATTTGTGTGTGAACAGTTCCAGAGCAGATGTGAAATGGTTTCATTTTCCTCTCCGCAAAAAGTACATTTGGGATCATCTGAAATATTCATCTTATTTAATAAGTGGTTGGTCGGCAGTATCCTATGATTAATTGATGTTTGGAACCATCTAAGTTTTGTGCACTTTGTTAGCTGATATGGTGATTTATAGATATATCCCCATGAATGATCTGGTATTTCATATATTTGATTCCATTTAATTTTACCTGTAGGGATATCATCGTTTTTATTCAAAATTAAGTAGATATTCTGTGATCCTTTTTTCTGTTTTTGTATCACCTCAATTAGTGAAGGGAATATTGGTCCTTGTTTCTTTTCAATTTTTACCCTATTTTCTTTCATGAATTTTGTTATGTATGCAATAACGCCTGTAAATTGTATGAAATTTGATTGTACCCCTGTCTCTTCCACAAATTCCTCATATTTGATAAAGTTACCATTACTATCCATTAAGTCAGTGATATATTTCACACCATTATTAAACCAGGATTTGTAAAAGAATCTATCATTTGCAATATGAAGGAATTTATTATAAAAGATAGGTATATGGTCAGCTTTTCCTTTTCCATTATCTACCTCCAACACAGTTTGTAGTTTTAATAGGGCTTTTAACACGTCCTTCCAAAATTCATTTTTAAGATTAGTTATGATATTTTTTATATAATCTGAGCCGCAGGAAAATAGTGTGTTCATAGAAATCTTGTTTTTTATAAATAGTTGCCATTTGCTATCATCCTGTAACATTCTTCTTATCCAAGTTATTTTAAGTGCCTGCTCAAATGCAAATAAATTCACCATCTTTAATCCTCCTTCAAAATATTGTTTAACCACCACAGACTGTTTTATTTTTGCTCTGCCTTTCCACAGGAAATCATAAAATAGCGTATTAATTTCTTGTAAAAGTTTGATTCCAGGATTGGGTAAAGCTATCAAAAGATGAGTAATTTTTGGCAGAAGAAGTGATTTTATGACTGTTATTTTCCCTAATGGACTAAGTGCTCTTCTTTGCCACAGTTTAATAGAATTTTTTAAGGTTTGTATCTTATTACCGTAATTTATCCCGATTATTTTTGTTAAAGCCACATTAGCCGCCATTTTGAATATTTAATTAGTTTTCAGAATTTCTTCAACTGCTTAATTTTTAGTTATCACTACTATCACATCATTGTGTTCAGCAGATATGCAGCTTTATACATTAGGAAAATGTTTCATTAAAGATAAATGCAATTAATCCATTGATTTGTCATTTATTTTGATTACGCATATTTAATTAGGCTGAGTGACCTCACTAAGCCTATAATATGGCCGCTTCCATTACAGTCAATTTCCAAATATTCAAACGCCCACAACTTCCACATTTTTCAACCAATTTAGATGAAACTGGTATCAAAATTCATGTTTTATTAAGATATTACATATAAAACATAGTAATCATCAGGGTTGCCGTCCCCTTTAACTTGTTATGCACCAGTCATCTGTATGCCCCTATACCCCATGGGATCGGGGACACAGCGGCGCTTAAGGGCCGGGATTTGACCTACGATGTCCCCGCAGTGTCGTGCATGTGCCGAGATTTTAATTTCCCGCTTAAGTAGGCCACCACTGAAAGTTATTCGTAGATAAACCTAAAACACTTAATATTTTCCGGGGGCGGGGGGGGGGGGGGGGGGGGGAGGTTTCTACTATAGGTGCCAAATCCCAAGGCTCTATATAGTCCTAGGGATTGTAATACAAGAAAATGTTGTCAGAAATCCAGCCATTTCTGGAGACCATTTGAGGAGAAAGCTGACAAGACTCTACACGAAGGACAGACATCCAATGATAAAAAAGCTCACTCTAAGCCTATGACTCATGTGAGCTATGATACTCTGTGCCCAGCCTCATTTTCCTCTTTGTTTACGCTTTTTAACTTTAGCATTATTCAGACGATTTTCTTTAAACGTTGCAACTGAGTACAGTTGAAAATGGGCTATAAGGAAAAAGATAACAATACATATTGAGATCAGACTTTAATGATATTTATGGCGAGTCATTTAAAAGTGGCACTGTTTCTTACTACAATTATGTCTTTCCATGCTGATAACATTTGCAAACACTAAATTGGGCCCAGAACAGGACCGACAGAATGTCAATACTGACCTGGGTCCATTTCATTTGAAACTCTGATAGTGTACCTGAAAGATGTTTTTAGAAAAAAATATTTTGAGGTATGCCAGAAGACGACAACATACATGAAAATAGCCAGCATGCAAACAGATACATGTATATTTTTGGTCTTATCTAAAAATACACAAGATAGCTGATCAATTTAACTGCGTCAACTTGGCTTGGAGTATGGAGTCTTGGGTATGGAATTCAATTCCAAGTTTGGGTTTTACAAGCAAGAATGACATTAACAAGCATGTTTGGTATTCAATCTCAAGCCTGGTATTCAATCCCAATGTTCGTTTTGAATCACAAGTTTGGTATTAGCAGTGAGAGGCAGGTCTGTGCTCAAAGTGTCGCTAGTTCGAGACTCCCTGGAGCACCGTTTTGTTACCGTGAACAAGACCCCAGTTATCCTCTGCTTGGTACTGTTTCAAACCAGGAAAACAGAAACACTTAACATAACTGATAATATAAACTGATACGTAAAGCATGAACAAATAACGAAGTACGTCTTCTCAGTGCATTAAAAGAGTTTGTTGGATATGTCTCTATAGCTTATTTCCATGTCGAACGGTCAAACATTCAAGTCTCCGCAGGATGGTTTAGTACTAACACTCCGATAACAGAATTTGTTATACGATAGCTCATATTAAATCACCACCAAAAGTTAAGGGCTTTGTAATTTGAATGAGTAAACAGAACGCTTTAGACACAAAAAATACTTTAAGCATCTGCATCTGAGAAAATTACAAACAAGGACAGTGTTGCACGCATAAATGTTACAAAAATGATACTTCGAGCGAAAAGTGGTCTTCAGACTGTGCAGATACGCGGCTAGTCTGAAACAGTCTGCACATGTTTAAAGGTGTACAGTGTAGAAGAATACTTTTTTATGCTTAGCAGTGAAATCAATGTATATCAAAAACAAATAAAGGTGATATAAATCTCTAGTGAAATGATATGATATCAATCACTAGTAATTTATATCAGCCTATATTTTCACTGTAGCGTTTTTTTATCACCTCTGACTTTTCCATTCACTTAATGCAGCTCACTTCGAAAGTTCAAAGGCCAATAACTTTCAAAAACATCAAGTGTGGGTTGTCATTTTCTTAGTTAGAACATGAGGAACATTTTGGTACCAAAATAATTCAGATTTGCTGTTTTTTTTTTATTTTGAATTTTCAACACCTCCCGCTTCAGTGAGTGAGGCAATGTGTGTAACTTATGCTACGCAACGTTATCAACAAATTATGACGTCGCTTATGGCGTCACTTGCCTCGCACTTTGACGCTGAATAAAGTTCTTTTTAACTGTAAGTCCTGATGGCTATAGATCATGTAGATTGATCCAGGTGTTCTGTCACAAATACTCTTTTGTCATCTTTTACTTTATTGTGATTCGGCTTGAAGCATGGTTAACAAATTGAAAACTGTAAATCTTCTAGAAAAATATAAAATAAAAAGAAAATTTACTCTTTTTTTAGTAAATACCAAATATATTACATCTTGTGAGTTGAAACCATCGAAATTTTCATGAGTGCTATGCACTCATGAAAATTCTAATGTTTTCAACACACTGGATGAAATATATTTGGTATTCACCTCAAAAAAGTAAATATCCTCTATGAAACTTTGCTTGTAACAAGTTGAGATATCTACAGACCTAACGAACAATACATGCGCTAATCGGACTAATCAGATACTCAGGCTGGTCTGCGTCTTCGTTTTTAACGCGGAACAAAGTCAGTTTTTCTCGTGGCGTGGCATTGGGAAAAGGCGTTGGGAAAATAAAAGGGATCTGCATGCGCGTATCCAAAGGGGTGGGGGCCGGACCGATGAGACTTGTCAGATGCATAAAAAGACAATCCGAAATACATTTCTTCTTTTTTAGGCCTATTGCATATATTGAGAGAGAGAGAGAGAGAGAGAGAGAGAGAGAGAGAGAGAGAGAGAGAGAGTATATCGATCTATCATATGTCTACATCTGTCTGTCTGTCTGACCCTCCGTCTGTCTTTGACAAAGCTGTGACAATTTATTTTTTATAGTAGCTGCTTAGGCACTGTCGAAACAACCCGGCAGATGTAGATCAGATGAAACAGTCCAGCAGATGAAACAAGGTGGAAGACCTAGCAGATGACACGCTCTGGCAGAGGACACGCTCTGGCAGACCCGGCATATGACACGCTCTGGCAGACCCGGCAATTGAAATCCTCTAGCAGATTCGGAGAACCGGCAGTAGGCCCTAATTATATCAAAACTATCCATGACTCAGGTCTATGAACTTTTATAGGATCTATCTATCTATCAAACATTTCGTCTGTCTGTTCATCTGTCTGTCTCTCTTTAACGAAGTTTTGATTTTAGTGCATTCATGTGCCAAATCGACCCGGCAAATGATCAGTCCAGCAGACCGTAAAACCAGTCATTAAGAGCACTGATCCATGATTAAGGACTGTGTATTTTAAAGGATCTGTCTATTTATCTGCCAATCTATCAATCCAATCAATCACGGACGAAGATCTGAAGATATTAGGCCATATAATAGTTATTTTTGCGTTGCAAAAACGAACCGGCAGACCCGGCAGAAACGACGTTTCACTGAATCGACCGAACAATCCGGGAGCCAGAAACCGTGTGTAAACTTTTAGTGATTATTCTCATTTTTTTGAAATTCCAAATATCGTTTTACTTTGCAAACCTGTCCTTATTTAATAGCAAATCAATGCATGTCAAATACGCATTGATTTAAATGTTTTAATGAGGCCCCCCAGGGGGGGTCTGTGCTCCCTTGATCCCTGAAAATAATGCATTTATCTCCCCAGATCCCTGAAAATAATTGCCTCGGCTCCCTTAAAGTATTTTGCTTATGCTCCCCAAATCCCTTAAAAAAGACCAGCTTCTCCCCAGATCCCCAAAAATATGTCATTTCTCCCTAAAATGTATTTATCTTTTCGTAGGAGAAAAATCACATACTTAAAAACTATGAAGCTATACAAGAGCGCATGACTTAATGATAACTTAATATGTTGCCTTATACATGTAAAGACAGGGCTTAGTCATAGATTACATGACATATAATTATTTCAATGAAATGCATGGTATATGGCTTAAAGTATCAAAGGCCATTCCTTAAAATGTTGTTGCTGTACCTGGTAGAGTGGGCATGGCGGAATGCTCTCTAGATTTGATTTTTTTAATTAGAAACAGACCATTTGTTTTTCTGGTTGGAGGGCAGGGGCTGATTTTTTCCAACAGCTTAAACTAGATTTTTTTATTGACAAAGTGAAAGTATTTTTTTTTTGTAATAAAATTTTCTACAATTGCTATTAGCCCCTATACACTTGTTTAGCTTCAGTTTCATCCAATAAGTATATATTTGATCAGCATTCTTAAATTTTCTTAAAAAATGAGCTTACCATCTAAAAAGAGGATTACAAAGCAAGTGCATAGGTAGCACTGTAACAATACGCAGCCAGACTTGTGCTAGGGGGGTCCGGGGGCATGCACCCCCGGAAGAATTTTGATAAAAACGGTGCAATCTGGGCGTTCTAAAGTATGCTATTACCTAGCTAAAACTCAACAATTTTAAGGTTATAAATTAAAACAACAAAAGTTAATTACCATATATTTCTCCTGAAGTCAATTTAGATGTACATCTTATACAAAAATAAGTACATTTATAATTTACAAGGGGGGTCTGGGGAAGAAGAAATTTTAAAAAAATCAAACAAAATGGAGGCTTTTCCTTTATTTTTTTTGCTTTTTGGCAGGGCTCCCTAGATCCCCAAAACTATGAGCTTGCTCCCCAGATCCCCTAAAATAATTACCAGTGCTCCCTAGATCCCTGAAAATAAATAGCCATTCTCCCCAGTTCCCCAAAACCCCTGGGGGCCCCTTTAATGGCTATAATTCACCTCTATTACTTCACTTTTTTATGAGGTTATAAAAGCCGGTACCGAAAACAGTCATTCTCCGGAGACCAACTTCGGACACAATCGTAGGTTCGGTCTGGCACGGTCCGGCTAGGGCTTTTACCGACAACCGTTTAAAGGTGGTCAGTAAGGAGCACAGTGGCTCAGTTGGTAGAGCGTTTGAGTTGCAGGGATTTTCCTACTTTTATGAAGTCTGGACCAGGGGCCTGTTGAGTTTGTGAAAATGTCATTTGAGCCATCAAAATTGAGAAAACTAGATTTGGTCCAAAAGAAATAGATCTCCATTTTAAATTGACAGATTTAAAACCATAATAAATATCAGTGTAATAGACCCCTTTCACATTGTTATCTCCCTTAGCAATCGATCTTCAATTGAAAAATCGATAAAGCCGTTTTTGAAAATGAAGGCGCAGATTGCTTATTAGTTGCAATGGCAATAAACCTAATGATGGTTTATAAGTCGATGTTTTGGCTTTTCATCGCTAGAATGAGATATCTTATTCTAGAAATAAGATAAATTAACGTTTTTCTTATACATTTTATAAGGCTTCAGATTTTTTTTTCACTTTAATTCGTGTAGAATTATTCTTTGATATCGAGCTTAAATCGGCTTCTTCTTCAGGCACAAAATCACAAAAGCTATCTGAAACACATGCCAACTACATGCCAACTAATAAGACAAACTAATATGTTATGCGAACATCGACAACTCAGATGAGCCTGTGCAAATACACAGTCTCATCAGGGCATTCGCTGCTCGCACACACCTCGGATCCATTGTTGGATCCATTGTTGTATCCGAGCGCACACAAAGAAAGGCTATGCATGTAGAGGGAGACTCAGACAATAAATAGATCTTAGGCTTCCAGCCCCACCAGATAAGCATGCAGTAGCGCACGCTACCAAATAGACTTGCATGTATGCTGCTAGATATTTGCACAAAATGACTAAGCATATGCGATAAATGTCGAAATCGAACTATACACTGTAAATAAAGACCCATTAAATTACATTATTTCTACACAACGTCCGCTTATGCACAGGCTCGCAAAAATCATAGCTGCTTGCACACACATATTATGGATGTAGATGAAGACTCAGATTATTTTTTTTAAAACACCAGTCTACTGGTTGAGACTGTCTGGGCCGTACATATTGACGCCTTTTACGTATATGTGATGATAAGAGCGACATCAATCATTATTTTTCATACCGTCGAATTACAAATGTGTGTCAGGCACGTGTGCATTTATTGCTTTCACTAGTGACCCGGGCATAGGATTAAAGGACCGGATGCACAGTAGTACATATTAAAATGGGCCTCGACGCGAGAAAACCTGACATTGGTGCATGCGAACAACAAAGGCGCAGGCCTGTCATCGTATCCACGCAGTCTGATCAGCGCCTTTATTGTTCACTTACTGGAAATTATATCTAAACTTGCTTCATGCAAAATTTCATTTTAGCGAGTCTATGTAGCCGAACAGACTGGTTTGAGTCTTACTTGGTAAGAACCCCGAAAGACAGGTTTTCTCGCGCGATGGCCTTAATGTATCTTATACCTTATTTAAATCAGAAAGACGGTGTTTAGACGTCAAGTGTATGGAATGTAATCATAGACCATGCAGACCTTGATTAAATAAGAAGTTTACCAGACTAGTCACTACTCGCATACGCATAGTATTGAAGGAAATTATTGATACAGTGTATGTTTAATGCACCGGCTTATTTGGAAAAAGTCAGTCTTGGATGCTTAGAAATCAACTATTCTGCTCTCAAATATTCAGAATATTGGAATTAATCACTTATTTTTGTTACATTTATATCATTTAATTTTACTATTTGTCTAATCTTTACTTGCGAATTTATTTTTCTTTTAATAGTTTTCCATATTCCATAGTGTAATGTAAGGCAGCCATATAACGGTTGCCCCTTCACGTGTAATCTCGCGGGGATAACACGGAACGAGAGAGTTTGGCGCATGCGCACTAACAATGTGAAAGGAGTCTATTGCATTGACCTTTATTGTAACTGCTATTTTTGGACACTTTATCTGCTGCTGAGTACTGGTTCAACCCAGGAAGACCTGACCCGACATGACTGAAAAATTGTTGACTGGGGTGTAAAGTATGGAACCAAAAAAACAAAAATCAGGTGGTCAGTAATGGAAAACAGGTAACCAGTACCCACCTAAATTATAGGGAGGGGATACTGGTTACGTGTTTTTCCGTTACTGACCACCTGTAAACCGTAACCAACAATTAATGTAGATATGGTGAATTCAAGGGTGCAGACAACCCGCGACCAGGTTTTCGATGATAGAAAGGCACATCCCAATATCTTTAAGTTTTTTTGGAGTGATATAATGCACAATAATAAGCTGTAGTATAAAAGTTTTTGAAAGAAGTTAAGGCATTTGTATTACATAATGTGGACTGGTTGAGAATTAAGTTGTCAGTGTTTTGTCAATGTTCTTTTTGATCAAATACAGGTACAAGTACATTTGTACAGTGCAGTCCCTTTATAATGCTATATTTGGGGTCCATAGGAATGGACTGTTATAATGGGACACTTTTATCAAAGAATTATAGGAAAATGTTTAAATGACCATAATTTTTTTAGACCCCAGTAACTTTAAACATGCCCTGATGCATTGATTACGATCTTTTGATCTGTTTGTGGTAATTAAATTTTTGACTTGCACTGTCATCCTCTGGTGTATGTAAGGAAGTTTTAGACAAGTCGACAGAAAAAAGTTTGGCATAAACACCCCAGCAGGAAAATGTATACGTACAAAACCAAAAAAGGCCTGAAAATACGCCTGATTCGGCATTTCTTAACAGTTTGGATCCAGATCAGGCCTGAAGTTTTGATGAGCCTGATCTTGGGCCAAATGCTAGCAAAAGTTATTAGCAGATGAAACTAGTAGGCAAAGCATTCAGTGGATTTGTTACCAGTGCATCCTGCATTTTATGCGCATAATATTGTCTCTGGGATGCAAAGTTTTTATTTAAGCGAGTCCAGGATGAAATAGTATTGCAGACTTGTCATTAAAAATTAAAAATAGTGTTCTGGACTCATAAGTTTGCAGTTGGATTCATTGATATGGGAAACAGCAAGTCCCAGGACCCATAAGCCCAAAATTGTAAATAAATTACTGAGGCTGAGCATTGTAATACTTTATAAACATTTGAAAAATAAATTTTTATTTTCTCATTTAAGGTCATTTTTCCAGGCTGGAAATGAAAATTTTTCTGGGGTAAGTATGTTTTTAGACTATAAAATGGCCACTCAAAAATAGACAAAACAAAGATCTTAATGACAAATGGTAGCTTAATGAAGTTCTAAAGAATTGCAGAATGCTCCCCTTGGAGCATTACCCAATACTTTTGAGCAGGTCAAAAGTATTGCAGAATGCTGAAAGGGGAGCAATAATTAAGCAATATTTGGTCTTCAAAACCAATTTTTGGTCTTTTTGAGAGGCCATTTTACACAGGTTTTACTTCACTGCTAACTTTGTATGTTTTTTTAAACAATACTTATTACTGGTACATTGTGGCAAAATATGGACCCCAATCACTGATTCACATGGGAAAAAAAGGAAGAAACTTTTGAAGAAAACGCTTACTTTTAATGACCAAGTAGTGTTTTGGCTGTCCTGCCAATATTTTATTCCTGAGAAGGTTGTCTGCTATTTACATCTGCTGCATTGACATGTATTCAAGTGCACATAAGACTGGAATTTATCATGGAAGCAAATACTGAGGACCCCGATCAGACTGATCTTGGTCCATATTGTTTGCAATATAATCTACCTATTAAAGTACATAGGTAGACAAAAGAGCAGATGACAGGGGAGGGGAAGCAAACAATTACTGCTGGATTAATTTACATGTACATTCTTTGCAAAGGTTTAAAACAGAATTTTGATTGCAAATTAGCAACTAGTCAACTATTAGGCCAGTATATGAGATTTTTGTACTTATGGCATATGTGCAATAGCCCCTCCCCCCCCCCCCCCCCCACACACACACCTTTAAACGCTGATGCTGACATATCAAGCCAGGCTAGAGGTCTCAATTTTTGTCTGAGTTTCCACCCTTAAAATATTTTAGTTTCCCCTTACCCGAACCTGTTTAACCGGTATGGAATGGTGGAAGATTATTTTTTTAACTTCTCAAATTCAATACCCATTAAACCTAATTGTTAATATTCCTACTATAGGCAATAAATTTAATATACAAACAATTTGCTAAGAATTTTTTTTAAAGATAACACCTGTTTACATTGGACAATTTTCTAAGTTTGTAATGAAATTTAAAAAAAAATTGTTGACTGAAAATTGGAATAATTTTTTTGGGGTAGGGGCTTTTTTCAGGGTCGGTCAGCGAAGTGGAAGCAAATAAAATTTCAATTCAGGCCCTACATGTACATCCATATGTATATGCAAGCAGTGACAGCTGTGGTGAGTATGTATTGTGGCGCAGGCTCGTCTGAGCTTTCGTAGCTTGACAATGAGATTAAAACCAAAATCTTATGTACTGGCTCATTTCTTTCGAATTTTTCTTCAATATAGTTATAAGAAATGCATGCTGTTTAACTCTCTGCCTACTGGGTAATTTTTCATGCGTTTTGTTGTCCCCTGATTTTTTCAAAATCAACTTTTTTCGAAAAATTCTTTCAGGAATACCATCAGAGTGTCAAACAGTTTGGATCCAGATCAGGCCTGATATTTTGTCAGGAAAAATGTTGAGCCTGATCTGGGTCCAAACTGTTTGCAAAGGTATAAACAGGCGACACTAGTGGGTAAAGAGGTAAGAAAAAAAAGCAATGTCATACAACCTGTGATGAGCCCCAGTTGCTAGGCTTTACATAAAGTTAAATAAAGTCTTTGATTACTTACTTGCTTGCTCACTTACTTTACTTTACTTTACTTTACTTTACTTACTTACTTACATGTACCTAGTATTTTTTCATAAATTTGATTTTTCAGGATGCTGACCTTGGCGACGAAGAAAAGGAACTTCTGGAATTACGGAGAAAACAAGAAGAAAGGTGAAGAATTTGTTACCAGCATAGTTAATGATTAATTTTCATAATAATTTTGTGGTACATGTACCATTAAATGGTCTTTTTCACTTTTTATCTAAGTTTATTTTCATGTGCTTGTGGCTTTTGTGACCCATACTTGTATACATGATTTTACGCTTCAGATTAATTTTCCAGATAAGACTGCGTAATAAAAAATGATTTTTCTTTTTTCTATAGAAAAACAGGTTGTGAGCACTCAAAAGAACCGTTTCAATGAGACGTTCTTTTGGGCTCCCAAAACACATGATTAAACTGATTGATGGAAAATAAATACAATTTTGCTGATGTATGCTCCCTCATAACCCTGCCTCGAAAGCTAATTTCCTTCGGGACAATATCCACTGATATCAGTGTGATGTTCCTCCGTAATACACTAGTGTATTACATATTTCTAAAAGCTAAGTGATAAAGTCCATAAAAGCATTGCATATATATCTTGCAGTTTTCATGCCAAATATGTGATTTCAAAGTAATTTTATTGTCATATGATAAAATTTACAATCTAAGATTTGTGACTATAATATTGAATTTATTAAACTAATTGCAAAAAGCAATAAAATTGCTAGGCAGATCGAGCCTCACATTTAATTTCATTTCCTCAACTTGTTCAGGGGTTTCATTAAGAGGAGGGAGGCGGGGATTTTCCCCTTCTACTCAAGCATGTTTCCCCTGCTACTTTTGATACATTTGAATAGAGTCTATAGGCAAATACTGTCAAATCACCCGCCTACTTTGCCTTGATACCCGGATGCCAAAAAAGTTGATGAAACCCCTGTTGTTTAATAAATTCATTGATGTAAGATCCTCTGTGTTGTGTTAACAATGCTGAGGTGATATTTTTAATGTTTGTACAGTAAATTGTCTAAAACTTCAAAAACTTGTATAAGCAGTCTGATCAGGGTCTTCCCTGTTTTTCGACTCTGACTAGCACTTAATGATTTCCATTCTGGAAACCAACATTTAATTTGACTACAGAACAAAAAAAGTGTTCAAAATTTTAGAACATGTTATCGTAATGTAATTTTGTAATGCAGGAGGAAGAGCTGAGAGATTTGTATGTTTATAATGTAATTTGTAAAGCAGGAGGAGGAAGGAAGAGCTGAAGAGATTTGTAATGTTTGTAATGTAATTTTGTAATGCAGGAGGAAGAATAAAGAGCTGAGGAGATTTGTAATGTTTGTAATGTAATTTGTAATGCAGGAGGAAGAAGGAAGAGCTGAGGTGGTTTGTAATGTAATTTGTAATGCAGGAGGAAGAAGGAAGAGCTGAGGAGATTTGTAATGTAATTTGTAATGCCGGAGGAAAAAGGAAGAGCTAAGGAGATTTGTAATGTAATTTGTAATGCAGGAGGAAGAAGGAAGAGGAGATATTTTATGTTTGTAATGTAATTTGTAATGCAGGAGGAAGGTGAGGAGATACAAAATAAGCTACAGTTCCATAAGATTTACAATGCTGAGGATATTTGAAATGTTTGTAATGTAGGTTGTAATTCAGGAGGAAGAAGGAAGAGCTGAGGAGATTTGTAATGTTTGTAATGTAATTTGTAATGCAGGAGGAAGAAGGAAGAATTGAGGAGATACATAATGTTTGTAATGTAATTTGTAATGCAGGAGGAAAATGAGGAGATTAAAAATAAGCTACAGATCCATAAGATTTACAATGCTGAGGAGATTTGAAATGTTTGTAATGTAGTTCAATTCAGGAAGAAGAAGGAAGAGCTGAGGAGATTTGTAATGTTTGTTATGTTATTTGTAATGCAGGAGGAAGAAAGAAGATGAGAAAATACAGAATTAGCTAAAGTTCCTTAAGATTTACAATGCTGAGGAGATTTGTAATAATTGTAATGTAATTCGTTATACAGGAGGAAGGAGGATGATGAATAAATATAAAATTAGCTACAGTTCCATTAGATCCTCTATGTAATGTTTACAATGGTGAGAAGATTTGTAATGTTTGTTATGTAATTTGTAATGCAGGAGAAGGAAGGAAGATGAGGAGATGCAAAATAAGATACAGTTCTTTACGATTTACAATGCTGAGGAGATTTGTAATGTAATTTGTTATGTAATTTGTAATGAAGGAGGAAGAAGGAAAATCAGAGGAGATTTGTAATGTTTGTAATGTAATGCAGGAAGAAGAAGGAAGAGCTGAGGAGATTTGTTATGTTTGTAATGTAATTTGTAATGCAGGGGGAAGAAGGAAGAGCTGAGGAAGTTTGTAATGTCTGTAATGTTATTTGTAATGCAGGAGGAAGAAGGAAGATGAGGAAATACAAAATAAGCTACAGTTCCTTAAGATTTACAATGCTGAGGAGATCTGTAATGTTTGTGATGTAATTTGTAATGCAGGAGGAAGAAGGAAGAACTGAGGAGATCTGTAATGTTTGTAATGTAATTTGTAATGCAGGAGGAAGAAGGAAGAGCTGAGGAGATTTGTAATGTAATTTGTAATGCAGGGGGAAGAAGGAAGATGGGGTGATACAAAATTAACTACAGTTCCTTAAGATTTACAATGCTGAGAAGATATGTAATGTTTGTGATGTAATTTGAAATGCAGGAGCAAATAGGAAGATAAGGAAATACAAAATAAGCTACAATTCCTTAAGATTTACAATGCTGGGGAGATTTGTAATGTTTGTGATGTAATTTGTAATGCAGAAGGAAGATGGAAGAGCTGAGGAGATTTGTAATGTTTGTGATGTAATTTGTAATGCAGGAGGAAGAAGGAAGAACTGAGGAGATTTGTAATGTTTGTAATGTAATTTGTTATGCAGGAGGAAGAAGGAAGAACCGAGGAGATTTGTAATGTTTTAATGTAATTTGTAATGCAGGAGGAAGAAGGAAGGGCCAAGGAGATTTATTATGTTTGTTTTGTAATTTGTAATTCAGGAAGAAGGAAGAGCTGAGGAGATTTGTTATGTTTGTAATGTAATTTGTAATGCAGGAGGAAGAATAAAGAGCTGAGAAGATTTGTAATGTTTGTAATGTTATTTGTAATGCAGGAAGAAGGAAGAGCTGAGGTGATTTGTAATGTAATTTGTAATGCAGGAGGAAGAAGGAAGAGCTGAGGAGATTTGTAATGTTTGTAATGTAATTTGTAATACAAAAGGAAGAAGGGAGAGCTGAGGAGATTTGTAATGTTTGTAATGTAATTTGTTATGCAGGAGGAAGAATAAAGAGCTGAGAAGATTTGTAATGTTTGTGATGTAATTTGTAATGCAGGAAGAAGAAGGAAGAGCTGAGGAGATTTGTAATGTTTGTAATGTAATTTGTAATGCAGGAGGAAGAAGGAAGAGCTGAGGAGATTTGTTATGTTTGTAATGTAATTTTGTAATGCGGGAGGAAGAATAAAGAGCTGAGGAGATTTGTAATGTTTGTAATGTAATTTGTAATGCAGGAGGAAGAAGGAAGAGCTGAGGTGATTTGTAATGTAATTTGTAATACAGGAGGAAGAAGGAAGAGCTGAGGAGATTTGTAATGTAATTTGTAAAGCCGGAGGAAGAAGGAAAAGCTGAGGAGATTTGTTATATTTGTAATGTAATTTTGTAATGCAGGAGGAAGAATACAGAGCTGAGGAGATTTGTAATGTTTGTAATGTAATTTGTAATGCAGGAGGAAGAAGGAAGAGCTGAGGTGATTTGTAATGTAATTTGTAATGCAGGAGGAAGAAGGAAGAGCTGATGAGATTTGTAATGTAATTTGTAATGCCGGAGGAAGAAGGAAGAGCTAAGGAGATTTGTAATGTAATTTGTAATGCAGGAGGAAGAAGGAAGAGGAGATATGTTATGTTTGTAATGTAATTTGTAATGCAGGAGGAAGGTGAGGAGATACAAAATAAGCTACAGTTCCATAAGATATACAATGCTGAGGAGATTTGAAATGTTTGTAATGTAGGTTGTAATTCAGGAGGAAGAAGGAAGAACTGAGGAGATACATAATGTTTGTAATGTAATTTGTAATGCAGGAGGAAGAAGGAAGAGCTGAGGAGATTTGTTATGCTGGTAATGTAATTTGTAATGCAAGAGGAAGAAGGAAGAGCTAAGGAGGTTTATAATGTTTGTAAAGTCATTTGTAATGAAGGTGGAAGAAGGAAGAGCTGAGGAGATTAGTAATGTTGTAATGTAATTCATAATGCAGGAGGAAGAAGGAAGAGCTTAGGAGATCTGTAATGTTTGTAATGTAATTTGTGATGCAGGAGGAAGAAGGAAGAGCTGAGGAGATTTGTTATGTTTGTAATGTAATGCAGGAGGAAGAAGGAAGAGCTGAGGAGATTTGTTATGTTTGTAATGTAATTTGTAATGCAGGAGGAAGAAGGAAGAGCTGAGAAGATTTGTAATGTTTGTAATGTAATTTGTAATGCAGGAGGAAGAAGGAAGATGAGGAAATACAAAAAAAGCTACAGTTCCTTAAGCAAAAGAAGAAAGAAGAACAGTTAAAGAGAGAGGTACAGACACTCAGGCTAACGTAACCCTTGTCATGCTGAATATTTTTATGTAGTACACTCCTCCCCAATTTTTTTATCCTGTTAACCTGCAGCATTCCAGTTGTAAGCATGTATTTTCAGAGTAGAAAACACTGTGGGTCCTGATCAGATGGCTTTGTCAGAAGCCAGCTGATCTGGACCTACAGGGTTTGTAAAATCGGATTAATTCGGGTTTAGCAGGACAAGGGTTTAAGTTTAAGTGCAAGGAACAACCAGAGTTTTCACTCTGAACTGTCTGTAGTTTGAGTTTAAAGGGGCTGGCTGGCCTTTAAGGAGTATATATCCATCAACTCTTTGTATTCCAGAGACTCCTTTATGTGTACTTTGGCAAAATTTGCCGCAAAAATGTGGCATTTCATCACGGTCTATACTGTTTGATATTAAAGACAAAAATAATCTTCAGAGAAAGAAATACCATATTATTTGTAAATTATAACTTTTGAGTGGGACCCCTTGATATACTCATGCTAAAAAAAGAAGGCCATCCTGAGCTTTGTATAATACGGTAATGTAATGGTTCATTTTTGCATAGTAATTCGGGGCACACTTACAGGCAAACGCTATGTGGATGAAGTCCTTCACCCACATGTCCTGCCAATCTATCTGACTGTTGGAAACAATTTTCTCCTCTAGCAAGACAATGCCCCCATACCTGCAATATGGCAAGGAACTGTTTGCAAGCTGGTAATGTCATGCCCCTTGACACGCTTCCGGATCCGGATCCATCTCAAATCGAGCACCCCTGTGATATTCGAAACCGATGGGAACATGACTTCTGCCACATTATCCGAATAAGAACGCTAGCTGGTTGAACAATGGCAACGCATTCCACAGGGCTGGGGGTTCAAATGTATACCCATGCTTCTTCAAAGCATGTGCAAAAGACTCATAGAATGTATTAATAAAGGTGGCGGTCAAACAAGATATGACTTACAATATATAAAGTTGTAATCATAACATGTTCATGTCTATACTTATTTTCAACAAAACTGGCGAACCAGGGTGGCTTTGTTTTTATTAGCATGAGTATATATCCAATGGACCTTCCCAAGTTTATTGTATGAAACCAGAAGGAAGACTCCATTAGTTTATAAAGGGTTCTTTTCCAAAGATATTAAGCAGATACTTAACTCTTTATATCATCCCCCCAGCCTCCCTCCCCCCACGCACCCCCTCCCCTGTTTTGCCTTTTCTGTAACTATGTTTGTGTGTTTGTTTGTCTGTTTGTAAACTTTTTTCTGTCAAAGATTTCTCAGCAACTACAGTCTGTACAAAAAGAAATGCAAACTATGCACATTCTTTGATAACTAGAGCCCCTTTAAAGATAATCATTTTTAACTTGCAGGATACTTAGATTGTTATGTCTGTTGTCGGTAAATCAAATTCCTTTATGTTTCCGGCACTTTCACAACATGTTTTCTATCGATATGCAAGGGTGCCCATAAACAAAAAGTCACAAACACAATATGTGATGACCAGTCCTCATATCCTTTAATTTACAGACACCATTTGCCCTTTCACATTTTTGAATGATTGTTTATCATTTTTCTAATGTCCGTCTGATATCGTGACAATGTTTGAGAGTCATTCAGACAAATGGCCACTGTTAGAGTCATTGCCAAAAACATTGTAAAGAAGATAGGCAAGGAATAGCCAAAGAATGGCCAATCTAGCATTTTATCGAGTACCCAATAACGAGTGTCCTAATGTAAAAAAATCGCTTTCAGCCGCATAGGCTTACGTTTACAACTTTCTCTAGGAGAATACACAATTGTATACTGTCCATAAAAAGTAACATACCATAAATTTTAGGTTAATGGACAAAATTTAAAGGGCTTCTAAAATTTACAGTTCGTAGAATTTAGAATTGAAATCCATGCATAATAAATGTCATGAACGGAAGAAAATTTGCATGTTATCGAATTGAAAACATTCACTTTGATGTCGATTGTATTGCCTTGGAATATGCTATTCTATAAACCGGAAGTTCCTTGAATCGGTTGTAAATTTGAATCACTGATAAGCATTAAGAGGAAGAGTGTGATATAGGCTTTCATTAAATTGTCACAAAAAGCTTGTCATTTAAGAGAGAAAAGGTGAAATAGCGAATATTTAAAATCACTGGTGATTTTTAAGAAAATGAGTTTATCTAAGATCTCAGTAAAGCCTCCAATTTTGCAAAATTCAAACTGTTTGCTGTTTTTCTTATTTGCTAGGTCAAGAAAAAACACATTCAAAATGAAATTTTACAAAAAGGGTCTTTTTAGGATTTTAGGGTAAAAGTCATGATTTTAGATTTTCAATCCCAAAACGGAACTCAAAGTCATATCTTTGACGAAACTCTGTTGTAAAGGTCTTTATTGAAGAACAAAACCACTAATATAGATTCATTTTGAAAATCAATAATTTTTACCCCCAAAAATTCATTTAAAAGTTTCCATTTCTTTTTGTAGTGACTGTACTTGACTTAGGATTGTGAAATTTGGTACAAAGCTTGATAGTGATGAGTTGTATTGTATAACAAAAAACAGCCTTATATTGCTTATCAGTCCCTTTATTTGTTCATTTTTCTCTCTTTCCAATGAAACTTTGACAACTTTTTTTTCTGTCAAAGATTTCTCAGCAACTACTTGACTTAGGATTCTGAAATTTGGTACAAAGCTAAATAGTGATGAGTTGAGTTTTATTGTGTAACAAAAAGCAGCCATATATTGCTTATCAGTCCCTTTATTGTTCATTAATCTTTCTCTCCAATGAAAATTTCTGTCACAGATTTCTCAGCTCCTATTGGAGCCAGTTTTTCCTAAATTTGTGTACGCCTTCGGGTAGGCAATGTGTATTGTGTAAATAAAAATTAAGGTGCTAATCCTCATTTTGCCTTCTTTTTCAAATTTTCCTTCTGTCACCCCTATATAATATAATACATATGGACATAGTTTTCTGTCAAAGATTTCTCAGCAACTACTTGATTAAGGATTCTGAAATTTGGTACAAAGCTTGATAGTGATGAGTTGTATTGTGTAACAAAAAAATAAAAACAGTCACATATATTTCTTATCAGTCCCTTTATTTGTTAATTTTTTTATTTCTCTCCAATGAAAATTTCTGTCACAGATTTCTCAGCTCCTATTAGAGCCAGTGTTTTCAAATTTTGTGTACATCTTCAGGTAGGAAAAGTGTATTGTGTAAATGAAAATTAAGATGCTTATCCTCATTTTGCCTTCTTTTTCGAAGTTTAAATTGTTCATCTGTCACTCCTATATAATACATATGGACATCGTTTTCTGTCAAATTTCTCAGCAACTACTACATTTTAATTTTAGGATTGTGAAACTTTGTGTACACCTTCAGGCAGGCAAAGTGTATCGTGTTAATGAAAATTAAGATGCAAATCCTTATTTTGCCTTTTCTGCAAATTTCAATTTTTCCTTCTGTCACTCCTATAAAATACATATGGACATTTTAAATCAAAGTGTTACAACCTCTGATGGCTAACGCGGGGGGTATGTGAGCTTTGCTCACTTCTTGCTCTATTTTTTTAGTAACGACTTTTGTCGCCTGCTGATTACTTTTGCAAACAGTTTGAACCCAGATCAGAACTGACAGAATGTCGGTTCTGATCGGGATCCAAACTGTTTGACACTCTGATATATAGTGTTTCTGAAAGAAAAAAAGTCAGTAGATGACAACAAAAGTATGAAAATTACCCAGCATGCAAGAAGTTAAAAGCCTCAAACAACAATAATAACAAAATGAAATACGCTTGCTTGCACACATGTAAAAAAAAAATTACATAAAAAAAACAGATAAAAGAAGGAAGCAGAGTAAAACCCTAAAAAATTTAGGTCATGATTGCAGCCTTAGGTAGGCCCTTAGATATGAGTGGGAATTAAGCATTAATTTTCTTGTTTCTCAACCAAAGCGTATGTTGTGGGTACCCAAAAGAACTGTATCAATGAGACGGTTCTTTTGATCACCCAAAACTTTTGTTAGAACTGATGGGTTAGAAAATATTTGCAATTTTATACTGAAAAAATTTGCTTGTCTGGTCCTATGATTAGATATGTCTCTTCAACATTTACTTAAACTCTTCTTATCCCCCGACGAAGTCGGAGGGATATAGTTTTGGCGTCGTCCGTGCGTCCGTCCATTCCGTCCGTCTGTCGGTCCGGATTCATGTCTCAGTACCTATTGGTCAGATTTGATTCATTCTTGGTACAAATGATTAGTACCATGGACTCTCGATATCCTATAAGTTTGGTCAAAATCAACCCCTTAACACTTGAGTTATTGCACTTGTTTTAGTATAGGCAATTATAATGCAAAACCTATATTTGCTTTTTTTGTGTGGTAATCTTCACATTTCATCACGCTATTATGTTTAACAACTTCTCACTATACACCATGATTACCCAGTGCCTGTAGATAAGCATGGCAGTGTCAAAGTTTTACCCCACCCCTTTTGACCCCGCCTAAGGGGTCAAAGGTCAAATATTTAAATTTTGCAATAACTAAGGCAATTGTTAATATTTTTTGCTGAAATTTTGCATGCAGGCAGAGCAACAATTGATATGAAACATATCAAACGGGATTCAGTTTGAAGGTCTAGGTCCGAGCCTGTGAGGTGGACTTAGGGGGCGGAGCTGAGGCCAAAATTAAATTTTTTCAGAATATGGTCATGTTGCATATCAAATTAAAGCTGACGACGCTGGCAGCAACATGGTAGCAAATATTTTGCCCACAGACCCACCCTCTACCCAGGGGGTGGGGTCAAAAGGTCAAACTTTATCTTTTTCTGAAATTAGTCATGTTGCATATCAAATTAAAGCTTACGACGCTGGCAGCAACATGGTAGCAACTATTTTGCCCACAGAAACACCCTTGACCCAGGGGGTGGGGTCAAAAGGTCAAACTATATCTTTTCCTGAAAGTAGTCATCTTGCAGATCAAATTAAAGGGAATCTAGCACAGAGCACCATGAAGGCAAATATGCTGTCATTACACACACCAAGGACCCCCGTGGTGGGGTCAAAAGGTCATTTTTTTTCTTCTAAAAGTGTTCATGTTGCATATCAAATTAAAGTGGAAGAAGTGTAGACCTACATGCAAGTTTGGTCTTTGAATTTACACACACCCTTGACCACTGGGGTTGGGTTTAAAGGTCATATATCGAAATCGTGCAGATGCAAGTATATTTTTTTTTTATTAAACTAAGCACTAAAACATACTTGACAGGCATTTGTTATGATCTGAATAATACTGACGGTGAACTAAGGGCTAGATAAAATGGGATTTATGTTTTGTGATTTACATGTTTCTCTCAATAACCCTTCGTCGGGGGATATAAATTCATCGAATTTGCCTTGTTCTCCTATAGTGGTCTGCTGATAACTTTCACAAACAGTTTGGACCCAGATCAGGCATGACAAAATGTCGGGCCTGATCTCTATCCAAACTATTTGACACTCTGATGGTATTCCTGACAGAATTTTTTGAAAAAGTTGATTTTGAAAAAAAATCAGCAGACAACAAGAAAAGCATGATGAGTTTTATTAAATAATGAACAAGGAAGTAATTACCAACTATAATTTTTCTAGCATCCTGCCCCCTCATATAAAATATCCAGGTAACAATACATAAAACACAATTCAATACATTCAGTAACAAGAATATGTCAAAATTTGCATTGTATAATTCAATTTTAAATGTTGTTTGGCCCTTTTTATGTCCCTCCAACCGAAGGGAGGTGGGACATATTGTTTTTGTGCAGATCCCATTGGGGTCCGCGTCCCAGTAGCTTTCCTGTGTATTATTTTCTGAACCAGTGGATGAATTTTTACCAAGCTTGCATAGAGACATTGTTTTGGAGGGAGGAACGAGTTTATTAGATTTTGGTGACCTTAACCTTATTTTAAAGGTCACAGGGGTCCTTTGAAATGTCTGAAATATGGTTACCTTGCGTTATCTTCTGAACGAGTCGATGGATTTTGACCAAACTTGAATAGATACATTGTTTGGAGGAGGGGCAGAATGATTAGATTTTAGTGACCTTGACCTAATTTTCAAGGTCACATCAGCACTTTGAAATGTCCAAAATAGGGTTTCTTAGTATTATTTTCTAAACCAGTGGATGGATTTAGACCAAACTTGCATAGATACATTATTGGTAAGAGGAGAAGAGTTGAATAGATTTTGGTGACCTTGACATAATTTTCAAGGTCACACCAGCACTTTGAAATGTCCAAAATAGGGTTTCCATGGGCATTATCTTCTGAACCAGTGGATATTTTTCTGACCAAACTTGCATAGATACATTATTGGAAAGATGGGAAGAGCTGATTAGATTTTTGTGACCTTGACTGAATTTTCAAGGTCACATCAGCACTGTGAAATGTCCAAAATAGGGTTTCCGTGGGCTTTATTCTGAACGGTTCATCCAGTAGATGGATTTTGACCAAAATTGCATAGATACATTGTTGGAAGGGTGGGAAGAGTTGATTAGATTTTGTTGACCTTGACATAATTTTCAAGGTCACCATCCTATAAAGACTGTATAAATCGTCCATCTCCACACACTATCTTCCCAACCAGTTGTTCAATTTTAACCAAACTTGCATAGATATATTGTTAGGAGACGGTTAAGAGTTGATTAGATTTTGGTGACCTTGACCTTATTTTCAAGGTCACACCAGTACTTTAAGATGTTGAATTTCAACCAAAATATGGTTTCCGTTGGTTGGGGGGGGGGGGGGGGAGGGGGGCATAATTTTCCTCTGAAAACACTGCTTTAATTACCCTAATACTCAGACAGACTGCCCTGATCAAACAGTGAAGACCCAGATTAGCCTGCTCATGAAGGAGCAATCTGATCAGGGGTAAACGCTTTGCTATTCAATCACTTCATTTTAACATGTTGGGTCCTCTCATGGAAGGGTAAATATGGTCAGAAGTTTGAATATTTAGGGTCAATACAGTAGTTGACATATTTTATAGTTTTGAATGCCATATTTTCCCTAAATATTCAGATTAATAGACTTGATCAAACAGTGTTAACCCAGATCAGTTGACTCCCAATGGAGCCATTTGATCAGGGTTTACACTGTTTGCCATTTAGTCACTTCATTTTCACACTAGTTGTTTCTCTCGTGGACTGGTACACATTTTAGGATAAATACGGTAAAAAGTTAGATGACTGAAGATTTTGGGTAAATATTGGTACTAGACATAGTGTTGAATACCCTATTTACCATAATATTCAGTCAGAACTGGTCTGATCAAACAGTGAAGACCCAGATCAGCCTGGTCCTGAAGGAGCAGTCTGACCAGGGTCTACACTATTTGCCATTTTCAGTCGCTACATTTTCACACCTCATCAGGTATTCCCATAGAATGGTTCAAATTTAAGAATAATTATGGATTGGTAAGATGTTTAGATGTCAGAATATTTAGGGTAAAAATAGCATGTGATGGTTTTGATTTGATTCTGTTCGTCCCAGTTAACAATTTTTCAGTTATGTCGGGACTGGTCTTCCTGGGTTGAACCAGTACTAAGCAAGGATAAATGTGTCTTGCCGAAGGACCAAACACAGTGACGCTGGTGTGGCTCGAACCCACAGCCCCTCTGTCTCAAGTCAAGCACTCTACCACTGAGCCACTGTATTCCCTTACAAATGATGGTAATTTCTATACATGCTATTTGGAAAAACTAACAGCATTTAGCAAGTTAACAAATGCTATAATTGATACCTGGTAGGGATCTTTTTCAAAGTCTGTGTTTCATTTATGACTTCTATGAGAAGTATCGTTTTACCCAAGAATATAATGAGCCGTGACATGAGATTTCCAACAATGTGGTATGTGCGACCAGCAAAGGCTCAGACCAGCCTGCACATACGCGCAGTCTGATCAGAGCCTTTGCTTGTCGCTTGAATAGTCTATAAGAGTTAAGCTACTGACTGACCGGCATTTGATGTTTCTAAGCTTAACAGGAGGCTGCACAAGCTCTTCTTAGTCTACACTTGTTGAAATGCCACATTGTTGGAAATCACATGTCATGGCTCAAATATTTTCTCATTAAACCAGGAAGAAGAAAAACAGGAACAGTTGGACAGACGAAGAAGAAAACACGAGGAACTTAGACGCAGAATGATGTCTAAGGAGGACTCCGTTCAGACTTCATCCTCAGCGGACTCCGAGTCAGACCTCGAGGACTTAGAAGACAACTTGGATGACGCGGCTGCCCTGAGCAGATCTCTGACACGGGGCATTGAACCTGGTGACAAGTATGATGATTTAAATGTGAATATGAACGCTTCTCATCCTGAGAAGAATAAGCACAGTCATAGCAAAGAAATATATGATTTTGTTGATGGTGGAAGTGGAGTAGATACCATAGATCATAATTTTGTGCCCGATTCAGATGGAATTTCTCAGGATAGATTACAAGGAAGTTACGCTATTGATGATGAAAATGAACCTGATATTGTGAAGAGTACGAAAACCCGGACACCACCAAATACCTTACAAGGCACTGTTCATTCAGTTACAACCAGTCAAGAAACTGCAGTAGGGCAGACAAAATTGAGAATTCAGACTGAAAATATTGTTAGAAATTCCCAAAGTGATAATGTTCAAAGTGAATTTTCTGGTGTGCAGCAGATTCCAGAGCCAATTGTGACACCACCATCGCCGACCTTTCAGGCACCTGTGGCGCCACCTAGGAGGAAGAAAAAGATGAAATTGAGTAACAGTAGTAGTGGTAACAGTCAGACAGATGAACTTGGTGTAAGTACAACCATAGGGCCAGTTTAGGAAAAATAACTTGCGTAAAATTGTGATTATTTTCTTATCCATCAGTTTAAACATATGTTTTAGGTGCTCAAAAGAACCGTCTCATCAAGATGATTCTTTTGAGTACCCACAACATATGTTTTGGTTGAGAAATAAAAAAAATTCAGTTACTTATCTGGGGGCCTGAGTACAACATTGCATGGATCGAAATTAAAATGGAGTATTTATGAATTTGTTTTCAACCAACAATATGTGATTGGCACTCCAGGGTTTTTCCTTACCCCCTATTTATATAGTAAATGTTCCCCATCAAAATGACCCTATAAATGATTTTTTTTAGTCTTTATTTTATATAAAGGGGATCAATTGGCCCCATTTTCAAAAGGTAAAGGATAACACTTGCAATCAAAACAATCATCTCATTTAGCCAGGGTTAATCCTTTACATGAAAACATTGTAGATACAGGTCAGCATGTACCAGAATTTTTGCTATTATACTTTCCAGAGGACTTTTGACAAAGGCACTGATCAGATTGTGCCTTATCAGTTTTATCAGTGGATGATACACAGGCTGGTCTGCACCTTTGTTGTTAGCATGCAATAACATCAGTTTTATCATTATGGATTGGTAATTGAAAAAAGGCTGACCCTTTATTATTTCTTTCCCCAAATTAATCTACTTTCTAGAGAACTTCCCTGTTAAAATAGGATAGAAATGTAATCTATGGCCTTGATATTTTGTATGCTGATTTGGAATGAGAATGAATCGCCTGATTGTCTTTTTCTCAAATTTAAGAAATGGTGATTTGTTGCTTTATATATTACTGGCTGGAGGTCTGTTTTTAAAGTGAATAAATCATGAGCGTGAAGTGCGAATGATTTATTCACTTACAACTGACTGACAGCAAAAAATCACTGGCAGTGCAAATTATTTCGATTCTAACACACAAAAAGATTAAAATATGAATGAATCCTTCATAGTCTATAACTATTCAGCCATCTTGAACAGACTGTCAGAAGTTCCCACAACTATTGTTTAGATTGAAATGCCTATTTTTTCGTACAGTTTGAACGTCAAGTAATTGTTAAAACGATGTTACACCGTCTATTGTCAACGTTACAATGCCATATATGATAGATGACGTCATGAAAATCAAACTGGCAGCCAAATGGCGTCACCCCGGTTCGTGCCCAGTCCGTGCAGTGATTTATCTGTCACGACCTAGGCGTTACCATGGATTGATTGATTCTACATTTCTCTGTGGACTGGTGATGAATGACTGTCTGACTGGATGACTGATCAGTCAACCAATGACTGGTTCATTGGTTTGAATCTTTCAGGCGGTTATATACTATAAACACATACGCACTAATTCCTAACAATGGTAGCGTGATAGGAATTATGCATACGAGTTACACCAGGAATGAGTATGATGCTCAAACCTTTATCTTGTGTGATGTGCAATGTGGTGTTGTTCAGTACTGACACTGAATTTGTGTGGTATGGGGGAAAGGACTAGCGCTCACTTTAATCAGTAGATGAAATTGAGACTACTGTTAACGTACTGAATGGTTAAAAGATCATAAATATGACGACACACACGCATGATCACTTAGACACACACGTTTAATATATGTCTGGGAAATTATATGGTTGGACGGTGAATGGCTCACTATTATGACTGATCAACTGTTTGCTCAGACCGCTGACTGCATGCACGACTGATCAAATGATCCTATGATCACCGACTACGATGACAGACAATGAATGACCACGGACACTACAAACATATGCTTCATATGTATGTAGGTGGACTTCAGTGGGTTCACGGACTGCTAGTGCATTGGTAAAGAATGATGACTTAAGAATATTAAATTGATAAATTATAATTGAAAAATAGTTTCTAAAAAAAAATGTTACAACATCAGATAATCAATGGCTGTCTTATAACACACTGTAACTTATTGAACACAGTTAACTTGCAGGGGTGCCTGGCTGAGCTATACCTTATCTTCAATTCCTTAAAATTGGGATAATATCATAAAAATGGGGTAAATTATGGGAAAAAATGGGGGTGGGTTTCCTAGTAAATATGGCAGACAGCTGAATAAAATTCCTCTTAAATAATTCCTAAGTTCTCAAAAGTATCTGATGCTAGAAAATAAATTCAATAAATTTCCCTTTTTTTTAAATACTTTTTGTAGTTTTAAATGTCTTTGGAAAAGGGAAAATGCTAAAATACCAAAAATAGAAAATCACCTAAAAAGCAAGTGTTCCCTATGAAGTAAAAATGTGAAGTCCTTAAAAAAACAAGTGTTCCCTATGAAGTAAAATTTTGAAGTCCTTAAAAAAACAAGTGTTCCCTATGAAGTAAAATTTTGAAGTCCTTAAAAAAACAAGTGTTCCCTATGAAGTAAAATTTTGAAGTCCTTCAAACAATCTGTGGGAGAGCTTATATACTCCCACAGAATCCCGCATCCCGCAATCCCGCAGTTCCCACATTTTCCCCCCCACAAATCGTCCCGCAACAGCTTCCCGCAACAAGAAACTGTGGGAAAAGAGCCATTTTTACTGGAAATGTCCGCCCCCTTCTGCTTTAATCCTAAAATACCATGGATAATCAAATTAAACTTTACAAAGTAAATATGCAGAAATGTACTATGATGATTAAACTTTATGACCTGCTAAAAAGATTTAGACCGGTAGCACTAATTTTAGGAGAAATCGTCCGTAGAAAATGTCTGTTTACAAACACAATTGACTTTACGCTACGATGACCTTGCCAAGCTATTTTTGGAAGCACATATTTACTACACCGCTGTTCTATCAATCGAGAATACACACGAATCCGGGTCGTTTCGGCCGTGGGTCGTTTCGGCCGGGTCGTTTCGGCCTGGGTCGTTTCGGCCTTATTTTGGGGTGAGTCGATTCGGCCTAGTTTGGTGGGTCGTTTCGGCCGTGAGTCGTTTCGGCCGTGGGTCGTTTTGGCCAGTTTGAATATTGGTGCAAAATCCACTTATTTTTTGTAGTTAATTTGTTTTAAATAAATATTCACGAACTTATTAGTTAATGGGAAAATAAAGTGACTAATCCAAGCGTTCATTTTCATAATGTTGATGACCATAAAATTTGATGTAAACTTGTCACCCATGTCATGTTAGCTACGCCATACAGTAAGCTAACGGTGCTAACTGGATATTCTTAACATGTTTCCAGTTGGCAATACATTTCAGCTAGTCTCCGTAGCTGCACATATCAGTTTAAGTGCTAATCAACATCAGGGGGATTTTTTATAAATGCGCTGCCTAATCTATTTCAAAGGCCACTGTTATGCGTTTTTGGGATGCTAGATAAAAGTTTGATACTCTGGAACTACTGAAATTATTTTAATGTTCTTTTATAGCAACCTGCACCAAAGATGTGTTCTTCTACGTTGCAATGATATTGGCCGCGTATTTAAAATATAAATCATTATTTGCCGCAGCTGCACATATACATGATGTATATAAAAACTGAATGAGCTGGTGCTTGATTATATTGCATGTAAATGTTTTAGTATTTGGGCAATCTCATTTAATTTGTCGCATTTGCATTAAGTCACCCTTTGAACATGTATGCGCAGCCATCCACTGAGCCCAGACGTCTAAATATCGGCCCCTGTTTTCTTCCAAATCCATAGGCTACTTTGTGTGGGTAAGCAGCAAAGGCTCGTTCATTCAGTGTCTTCGCTGTTCGTATAAACATATCACGCGACAGGTACCTTTAGGCATTTAAATAACATGCGTGAAGTCATCATTTAGCCATGCATGCGCAGCCATCAATTTCGGCCCATGTGTTGGCCCAAATTCTGTCTGCTTAAGTAGTCTGCGGTACATAGTTGATTATTTTATTTGCTTGTGTTAGTACTGGAGCAAACGTTGTGGACCTAATCAGATCGCTGGTTGATATGTTCAATTGTTTTATGGAGTCGGATCTTTGGAATGCTCTCTTTTCAGCACAAACATTACTTACCCGTTTGTGCTAGTAAGTGTTCTTGCGAGTATGCAGGCATGTACAGTCTGGTATGAGCCTTCGCTACTCGGCCTATGTAGTGTTAAATCCAGTCGGATCTTTGGAAATAGCGCCTATTTTCCTTTTCTTTCTACAATCATTATCTGCCCGTTTTTGTCAGTTATTTTGTAGCAGTGGATGTTTCTGCCAGAATGCGCGCATAAACCTTCGCAGCTCGAAATAATGTTTGTGTGATATTTGGAAAGTTTACATAATTTATGTTTGGTGCAATGTTCTTGCGAGAATGCGCGTTTGTGCAGTCTCGTCTGGGTCTTCGTTGCACGCATACATGAAAAATCAGGGGTCAAAACTTCAATTGAATTCAGTGGAATATTCCACTCTTTTTAGATGGACCAGTCCATTACCGTTTTGGATTATTATATTTACTGACCATGTTTATTGTCAATGTGTCAAAGATCGTATATGCACACATATGTATAGGCACTCCGGATTTGTGCGCATTAGTTAAAACTGTTTCATATTTTCCTACATAGTCAGGGGAACTTCGCAGAAAAAATAAAATAAAAAATAACTACTTCGAACCATCATGGATACAGCATATCGATGACGTTGTATGCATGGTGATTGAAGATTCTTTTGGCATTTTACATTTTCTGGTTCATATATGCTGATCATCGTGACTTAATACAAATGCGATACATTACATCTAATGCTGATTGTGGTAACACTCAAATCGGTTATGTTACAGAAGGTACAAGAAACCAAATTACAATTTAAGTATTATATCCCCCTTATTATATTAATGCTTCGTTTCAATAAACCTAGGGATCGCCAAAATTGGGCTAACCCCATTAGACAGTATATTTCTACCAAATCCTTTAATTACTCAGAGCACTGCTTTCATCAATTAGTATGGGTTTATTTTCTACTGTACATGTGTAAGAAGCGACTGCTGGGTTCTTTCAACACTGCAGCGCTGCACAGGCTAGTAAGAGACTTCATAGAAAAAAACCCACAGTATCATGAGCTATATAAAATATTTGGGGGGGGGGGGGGGGGGAGGGGGTATTGGGCCGAAACGACCCACCAAATTAGGCCGAAACGACCCACCCTAAAATCAGGCCGAAATAACCCAGGCCGAAACGACCCAGCCGAAACGACCTACTGCCGAAACGACTCATGTCCGAAACGACCCACGGCCGAAAAGACCCGAAACCATACACACTAGCATATAAACTGTCATGGCCGTTGAGAAAAACAAGCACTTCAAATTCCGATTTTTAACGAAAATAAGCTCCAAATGGATATGCCAGACACCAGCGCTGGTTGAAATCAATTCAATGTAGATTGCTTCCAAGAATAGGGTGAGCAAGAGTTACTTTACTTCGATGATAAGTGAAATATTCTGGGTCAAAGCCGAAGCCATGTGAATAAATGGACAATACACAAGTCAAAGCTCCAGAGCAGTAGATTGCTGAGAAATGGAAATAGAGCTCTGCGGTCAGTAGTTCCCTCAAAGTGTGGCCATCACCTAAGAGAACCCCTGACAAGCAATGTCTCTAACAGTCTATCATTCAGAATAAGATGCCAATGCTCACAAAAGCATATGCTCAGATTTTCTCAGCAATGTATTTCTCTGTCATAAGACTTCAAGTAAAGTAGCTGCAGCCAGCACACCCCCTGTACACCACATTTACCCCCACCTTAAGTGTTAAAGCTCCGACTAACACAAAAATAAAATCTCGGTCAACTCTGGCATCAGTTATATCTCTGTAAAGATATGCTCAGTGACAATTTAGCCTGTCACTCCCACTTAAGTTGGAGCCTAGCACAAAAGGTGATGGGAAAGTTCTATCAAGCTGACATACTTTACTTCAGCTGCAATTTACAATGATTTCAATTAACATGATGCTACCCAGTCCCGATGCAATATTCACCATGCATCGATATCAAGTAAATCGCTTTCAGCATCTGCATCACTTACTTAAAAAATATATATCACAGAACAGACTCGGTTTATCTACCGAAAAATGCACATACAATTCATTTCCAGTCAAAATTAGAACCTGACTGATTCTTATACCCATTTGATGCCATGCTGAGAGCAGATTTTAATATTTCTTTGTTTTTAAATAACAATTTTTGCTCTTACATGAAGTTCTGTTTTCCATTTCGGGTCAACACTGTACTTTATCCACAAACTTATAAATTACAAAATCAGCATCCCATCCAAACAAATCTTGTTTGAAGAGACAATGATTTTATGTACAGATAAGCCCAACTATTGAATCTAAATTACCGTCATATCAACCTTATGCCCTTCAATTCTATGGAAAACAGCACTTAAAAGTGGAAATTGACTTTAAGCTTTATGAACCTTTGCTTATTGGAGGAATATTCTTCGAGAAAATCAATTTAGATTATGAATGGTTATCAAACATTGAAAACTTAATATCTGTTTGTTTTGAAACAAAACTTCCAAACATGGCAATGTGGGGATCCCCATGTGAAGTCTTATTCCATAACAGACAGAATATCCCTCCAATACACTCAATTTTGAAATAATCTGTTTGAAACTGTGCTATATTTGCACTAAAGTGCACTGCTGCAACACTGAATCTGACCGCGGTTAAGTGTTTCCACAGTAAAAGTTTCTCATTAGTCAAAATGACATTGTAATGTACCCTAAGTAATGACTGAGCAATGGCAGACAAACTACATGTATATTCAGTTTGTCTGTCCTTGCCATCAGATCATTAATTCTGCAGGTAGAAACCTTGTTGCTTTTGCAATGCACTAAAAACTGTTCTATAATGTAACTGTCACTCCCGAAGGGTGACTAACTTCCGATTTCCTTGAAACGTACCATCAGGTTTTCACAGTTCCTTCGAATATATGTAGACGTATCGATCAGTTGATGATAATTTAATAGATCCTTTCCGTATCGTATATTTGATTAAGATTCCTTTGATGATGATATTCACTATAATATGTATTTTATTCAGTATTCACTTTGTATATTGATATTCACTTTTATAGATTCATTCACTTTTATATTTGATATTCACTTTTGTATTCATTATTCACTTTTTATATTCATTTTTCACTTTTTTATTCAATTTTCACTTGTCACCAATGTACACAGAGGGGGAACCGTCTTAACTAAGCCAAGGATATCCACATATTATAAAAAATGAGGTTGGCCTAAAAAATAAATTTTGAGATCATGAAAATGTAATGTCAATTTTATACCTGTCACTGGTTGTATGGGTAAACAGGCAATCAGAAACAGACATAAAGTTGAATTGAAATGTATCCAACGCCCAAATGCAACATTCGCAACCTGACCCAACACTCTGAATGCAAAATACCCTTTATGTCTACATGGTATTATTTTTTCCATTGAAGCTACAGGCATCAATGAAAAAAACATGTCATAGTATAGACAGGCATTGTGCATCCAATAGAATTAGATCACGGTCCAAAACCGGCATTTCATTGTTCGACACAGTTCAACAATGATTAATATATAATATGATGGTTAATGTGATTTGATAATTTCAGAATGTTGTAATTTACCAACTGTCTTAAATCAAAGAAAGTTAGTATGTCACAAACGGGGCAGTATATATGAACAAAACGGTTACCTATATGTGCACACTAGGGACTACCCTAATGAGAAGATTAGATTTTATTTCGCGCACTTTTTTCTTTATATCACACTGTATTTATCTCCATCTTGCAAATTTGTCTCTCCTCTGATAAGTATTATTTTCTCTGTTTTTCAGGGGACGTCTGTCTCTTCTAGATGTTTCTTCTCTCTTCTTCTTTAGTACATGTATCTTCTCTTTCTCTCTTCTTGCTATCACTCATCGACTCATCGTGGGGGTAATCTTGTGCTAATCTTCCATTCTCTTAGTAGCTTCTCATCGATCTTAATGAATGGCCAATCTTCATAACCATAGCTTAGCAATAATAACATATTCTCAAGATATCTCACCATCATATATCATAACCTATAGCTACTGTCAGTAGTGAGATCTTTGACCTTGACATAGTATCGTCCCGTTTTAGCCCGTCTCTGACATTCAACTTATGTGCCAATCGTGCTCTGCAATCACTACCAATCTTCATCATCTGGAACCATAATCTGGGAGTATCTCATCTCTATCTTCATCGACAATTCGCTGACAATTTTAACCTGCATTGCTCGTCTGGTCTTAACAATCACAGCCCGTATCTTAAATAGCATGGTTATCCTTTTAGTGGGTTCCCATCATCTGGTTTATTAGTCTTCTTTAATAATCAACATAGTCAAATGCAAAGGATCTTTTATCTACTCATGCTCCACCATCATGTGCAATTCTCTACAATCATATCTTCAGGACTGGAATTATACCTATGGTTTGACATCTGCAATCTTTGCTATAAAAATGATGCATTCAATGGATAAAATAAAATAAAAAAATGACAGGATTTTAACCTGTTAAAACTGTTTCCTCACAGTAAATCCCTTACTGTGATAGGGATTCCTTCATCTTGAGGACCCATTTAGGCGGATTGCTGCCTTGATACGGTTTCAGCTTGTCGTGGTGAACAACTTGACTTTTGCCTTCCTTTGAGAATGCTAGCACGTAGTTCTGGTTGCTCAGTTTTTCTTTGACCGGATAGGGCCCTATGTATGGTTTCAGTAGTTTGGAACAGATAGCATCTTTCTTACTAGCCCGTAAAAACCATACTAAGTCACCTTTCTTGTATGTATGCAACATCTGCTTGTTGTCATATATATCTGTGTGTCTTTTGGCACTTTCCTTCAAGTTGTCCCTGCAAATAGTATGTGCCTTCTGTAAGTTGTTCTTCAATTTCTGCACATATTCACTGTATGATGAGACCGTGTCATTAGAGGCTGTAGAACTACCAAATGCTACTTCAGCAGGTATCCTATTTTCACGGCCCAACATAAGGAGATTGGGGGTCATCTTCGTACTCTCATTTGGGGTTGCTCTGTACGCCGCGGCAAGGCATCCTAAGTTTAAATCCCATTCACTCTGCTGATCAGATAGGTATGCGCGCACCATATGGATAAGAGTCTTGTTAAACCTTTCTGTTTGACCATTCCCCTTGGGATTTCTCACTGATGTCCTGCTCTTCTTGATCTCTAGTAAACTGCAGAGCTCGCGGAATATCCTACTTTCATAGTTGGCACCTTGGTCACTGTGAATTGAAGTTGGTGATCCATACCGAGCTATTACTTCATTTAGGATTGTCCTAGCTGTAGTCTCTGCAGACTGGTCAGGTATCGCAAAAATTTCTACCCATTTTGTGAATTGATCCGTGACCACTAGAATATATCTGTTACCTCTTGGTGTCCTTGGCAAAGCTCCTATCAAATCAGTTGACAGTCTGTCCAACGGTGCTCCTACCGGCATACTACCCAAAGGTGCTCTCGGTTTGAAAGGAGGGGGTTTGTTGGCTCCACAGTTGTCACAGTTTGCTATCCATAGGTTAACATCTTCTCTGGCTTTGTACCAATAGTACCGCTGTAACACTTTCTCTCTCGTCTTCTTACGACCCAAGTGACCGGACAAAACACCATTGTGCATTTGATATAGTATATCATTTTTCAAGACACTTGGTGTAAGTAACTGTAAATGGGTACCAGATCCATCTTTCTTCTCAATTTCCGCATCAAAATGCCATTCTTTAAAACCAGTGCATTCCAGCACAGCAAATAATGACGAGTCTCCGGACTCGCTAAAGCAGCAATGCTTCCCTCAGGTCTAACTCCTGAGCTAAACCATTGTATTATTGGTCCAATGTGCACATCATCCTTTTGCATATCTTGCAGCTCCTTCGTAGTATACCCGCTTGACCACGGCAACCAATTTTCTACAACATCTGCACCTGACCTTGTCAGCACTGACCGACACCAACCTATTGTGTCGAGGGCTAAACCCTTAACCTTTTCCCTGCAGAAAAACCTCTGCATTCCCAACCAGACCTGATCCGCTGGTTGATAACGGTTGATATAACCTGACCTTGTCAGAAGCGACCACTTTAAACTTGTCGCATCCAGGGTAAAATCCATTACACTCTCCTTTACCCTGCCGAATAACCTCTGTATTCCCAACCAGACATAACCTTCTGGTTGATAACTATAAACCCAACCTGACCTTGTCAGAACCAACCATTTCAAATCCGTTGTACCCAGGGCAAAATCCATTATTCTCTCCTTTACCCTGCCGAATAACCTCTGTATCCCCAACCAGATATAACCCTCTGGTTGATAACTATAAATCCAACCTGTAGCAACACTCAGCAATACCATCATGCTGAAACCTACAGCTAACCCCAGCCAAATGCCATGGCTGATAACCTGACGATCACTGATAGTCAGAGACGTAGTTACGTCCGTCTGTAAAACTTGACTGTTAGCTCCCTGTAGAATAGTAGCTAACACAAGTAAGAATAAACATGCATGCTTGATAGCTAAACAAGCAAATCCTTGTATTTCTTTCTTCACTGCTTCTCTCTTACTGCTCATTGACAGTCTTGAGATATCATGTATAGGAGTAGAACTTGTCTTGGTGGTATTCACCTGTAAAGTAGACTCCATCTGCTCTGCTCTTTTCAAACATTTATTGCAAGGTCCGCATTTAAGGATTCTTCTGTATCAATGTCCGAACACGAGCAATCTTTCGGGTTTCTACATCTGCTCATGGCATCTGCATTCCCATGAAGTGTACCCTTTCTGTATTCCACATCAAAATCATAGCCAGAAAGTATCTCTATCCACCGGGCAATTCGGCCGGTTGGCGACTTCAAGCTAAAAAGCCATTTCAGGGCTGAATGGTCAGAACGTACGGTGAAATGTCTTCCTAGAAGATAGTGTCTGAAGTATTCAACAAAGTACCGGATAGCGAGAAGCTCCTTGTCTGTAACACAGTAATTTGTTTCAGCTCTGTTAAGGGTTCTACTAGCATAGGACACAACCTTCTCCTTGCCATCTTGTACTTGACTGAGAACTGCTCCTATTCCATAGTTGCAAGCGTCAACGTCTAAGATGAATTGACCTCCTTTGTCACTTGGTAGAGCCATGATTTCATTACTTGTGAGTGCAGCCTTGAGCTGGTTGAAGGAAATTTGACTATCATCTGTCCAAACAAGTTTGCTGTCCTTTTTGGTCAGGTCGAATAGTGGTTTGGCAATCATGCTGAAATTTTTCACGTGTTTCCTATAATACGAGCAAAGGCCTAAAAACTGTTTGACTTCAGTTACGTTGGCAGGCACGGGCCACTGTAAGACTTTTGAGACGTTGTTTGGGTCTGGCCTCACTCCTCCTTCACCTGAAACGCGAAAACCCCAAAAGGTAACCTCCTTTTTCAATAGCTCGCACTTTTTCGGCTTCAGTTTAAGATTCGCTTCACGAAATCTTTGAAATACCAATTTCAGCCTCTCAATATGCTCTTCGAAAGTTGTTGAGAAAATGATACAATCATCAATATAAATTATGCAAATGTGCTATTGAAGACCCTTTAAGGCAAGCTCCATAACTCTCTGAAAAGTCGCCCCACTGTTAATCATACCGAAAGGTGTGGAGGTAAATTCATATAGGCCATGCTTGGACGTAAAGGCTGTTTTAGGGATATCTTCCCTTTTTACGGGGACCTGAAAGTAGCCGGACGTCAAGTCGATAGTGCTGAAAATCTTGGCACCTGACACTGCATCTATACACTCGTCGACTTTTGGGACAGGAAATGCATCAGGTTTTGTGACCTTGTTGAGTTGCCTGTAGTCCACACAGGGTCTAACGCTGCCATCCTTTTTTCTCACTAAACACAGCGGCGAGGCCCATGGTGAGGAAGAAGGGCGAATCACTCCCTGCTTCACAAGTTTGTCAATTGCTTTCTTTTCTTCATCCGCAAAAGCAAGAGGGACTCGTCTGAACGGCTGTTTGATAGGTCTTGAGTCACCTGTATCAATGGTATGCTCGGCAAGACTTGTCAATCCCAGATCATTCTCATCTCGAGAAAAAATATCCTGGTACTCACTGAGTAAAGATGCAATTTGCTGTTTTTCAGTGCGTTTTCTATCTTTTGAAGCTTCATCGCAGACAGATTGTAGGTATTCAGGGATCTTCTGAGAAGAAATAGTTTTCTCAGCTTCCTTTGCTGGCTGTTTGTGATTGTGCATGGCATTAATCCCATAAATACTGCTCTTGTCTCTTTGCATGAATTGAAGTCGTCTGACAGAACTTTGGTCATCTGTTGCTGTCTGCTCTTCATGTTTAAGGATGGGCACTGGCTCGCATAGTAGTAGCTCTGCAGATCCTATTATCGTATTAGCCCTGATTGAAGCCTCATTTGGAAAAGGGTTCATTATTCTGACCTTTACTGTTGGGGCAAAGTTGATATCTGCAAGGCTGGATGCCATCACTAGCGCAAAATTCTGCTTAAAGCTCTCAGACGGTTCTATAAGGAAGCTCAAGTCATTCAAATTATCATCAGACTCACACCTTTCAACGAATGCATCAATGATTTGCTCCGTATGCCCCTGTAAAACATAGTTATCTGCTGCCCTGACTTTTCTACTGTTTATCGGTAGACAATTTTGGCAGCGGATTTCATTTCCATTTAAGATGATCTTATTTTGGCTCAAAATGATATCTGCTGGCTTTTTGTTGTTTCCCTTCAAAATATCCATCCCTAGAAGTACTTCATCATGGACTTCTGCTATTACTACTTCACTCTGAATGCAAGTTAATAAGTATCCAACACAATGTCAACCTTGCACTTCCCATAATCCACAATAGCCTGTCCGCCAGCGTGCATCAACTTTCCCTTTTTGGCTAAAATTGGTCTTCTTTTACTGTCTATTTTGTCGTACACCTTTTTTGAAACGACTGTACGCTCAGCACCAGTGTCAATGACAAAGTTGACCTTGACCCCATTTATTGACCCGGATACAAAAACGCTATCTGAAGATGGGAAACCTCTTCGAATGGGTTGGTTATGGTCTGGCTTGGTGCTATCGAGGCCATTATCACTCTGGACTGAACCTAGGCCTGGGAGGCCAGTCCTTTGTCGTTTAAATCTTGACCATTACTGTTGTGGTTGTTGTTTTCACACGGGGGCTGTGGTCGCTTATACCGATTTTGTGGGCAGTTTGCTTTAAAATGGGATATATCCCCACAAAGGTAACATCCTCTTCTACTACCTGTGTTATAATATTGTTGTTGGTAACGACCGTTATTAGTAGGCCTGTAACCTGGCTGATAGTTTTGACTTGTGTGGAATTGACCTACTTTATCCTTGTATTGATTCGGGGCACTTAGTGTGGTAGCAGATATTGCTTGAAGCTCGGTCCACACTATATCTCTAAGTTTATCAAGGTCGAAAGCTTCTTTCTTCATAGGGCTGTTTTCTGCTGATGTCTCAGTCTTGGCTGTATGCTTAATGATCCTGTCTTTATTTTTGCCTGGTGCAGCCCGTGCTACAGATTTACCTTCTGACTCACTATCACTGTTAATATCTGTTAACGACCTAAAGTGGGAGGGGTCTGTGTTCCTGTTCGTCTGTTTTGTCTGCTGAAAGCAAACAACTTGAAACACTGCATCATCAATATCATTGGGTTCTTTGATGAATTCAACATGAAACCTGGCCTTATCATCTACTAGGCCATCTAGAAACCTGCGTAATAAATCTTCTCTACGCGTCTCTCTGTCTCTTCGTACATGAGCTTTATCATATAGCCTCTTAAGGTCTGCGGCATACTCTTCAACCGTTTCACCATACTTCTGGTTACGATGACTGAATTGCAGCCAAAATGCTTTGGAAGTTTCCACCACACGAAACCTGTTATTTAGCTCTGTACATAATGCTTTGTAGTCAGACCTTGTGGTATGAGACAACTGTCCGTATACAAATTCACCTGCAGTTCCCTGCAACCTTGGCAGAAGTTCATCAAGCTTCTCATCTTGGCTCCATCTCTGCCTGTTAGCAACCTCTTCAAACCTGTTAAACCATACCATCCAGGTCTCTTTTCCTGTGAAGGGTGGAAGCTTAGGACTACTCTTCCTTAGTGACCTAGTGACACTGTTTGAGGAACGAGAATGAATCTCTTCATCATTATTGTCAAAATCACTATCACTGCTACTGTCTAATGCATGGGTCTACTTCTATTCTGTGGTGTAACTCTTGTCCTACTATGAGCATTGCTAATTGAACCATTTTCTGGCCTGTTCTGTATGACTGGTCTGGTCTGACCAACAGCACTAGTGCTTAAACTCTGCAATACTCCTCTCAATTCAGCTGTGACAGATTGTAAAGAGTTCTCCAGACTGCAAACCTTGTCCTGCATATTCTTCATAGCATTAGCTACATTCTGATCAATTCTGGGCTGGTTTGGACTGGCATGGCTCTGCTGGTCTCCATTACTCCATGAGAAAGATTCTCTTGGAACACCTGTTGCTGGTAGACTTCTAGTCTGCAGCTGTGGTTCACTTGTGCTGCCAGAACTGTCTCTTCCAATGCCATCTTGTTGACATTCATGTGATGGTCTCAACACCATAGTCTGTTCTGCGTCATGAGAACCTTGTTCATCACGTCTCGCCTGTTGTCTTGTCAACACCATTTCTTGGTCCATAATTGAGAAAACTTGTAGAAATCAAATAAAATAATCCTTGACCGCTGCCACCAAAATATATGTCACGACCTAGGCGTTACCATGGATTGATTGATTCTACCTTTCTCTGTGGACTGGTGATGAATGACTGTCTGACTGGATGACTGATCAGTCAACCAATGACTGGTTCATTGGTTTGAATCTTTCAGGCGGTTATATACTATAAACACATACGCACTAATTCCAAACAATGGTAGCGTGATAGGAATTATGCATACGAGTTACACCAGGAATGAGTATGATGCTCAAACCTGTATCTTGTGTGATGTGCAATGTGGTGTTGTTCAGTACTGACACTGAATTTGTGTGGTATGGGGGAAAGGACTAGCGCTCACTTTAATCAGTAGATGAAATTGAGACTACTGTTAACGTACTGAATGGTTAAAAGATCATAAATACGACGACACACACGCATGATCACTTAGACACACACGTTTAATATATTTCTTGGAAATTATATGGTTGGACGGTGAATGGCTCACTATTATGACTGATCAACTGTTTGCTCAGACCGCTGACTGCATGCACGACTGATCAAATGATCCTATGATCACCGACTACGATGACAGACAATGAATGACCACGGACACTACAAACATATGCTTCATATGTATGTAGGTGGACTTCAGTGGGTTCACGGACTGCTAGTGCATTGGTAAAGAATGATGACTTAAGAATATTAAATTGATAAATTATAATTGAAAAATAGTTTCTAAAAAAAAATGTTACAACATCAGATAATCAATGGCTGTCTTATAACACACTGTAACTTATTGAACACAGTTAACTTGCAGGGGTGCCTGGCTGAGCCTATACCTTATCTTCAATTCCTTAAAATTGGGATAATATCATAAAAATGGGGAAAAATTATGGGAAAAAATGGGGGTGGGTTTCCTAGTAAATATGGCAGACAGCTGAATAAAATTCCTCTTAAATAATTCCTAAGTTCTCAAAAGTATCTGATGCTAGAAAATAAATTCAATAAATTTCCCTTTCTTTTAAATACTTTTTGTAGTTTTAAATGTCTTTGGAAAAGGGAAAATGCTAAAATACCAAAAATAGAAAATCACCTAAAAAGCAAGTGTTCCCTATGAAGTAAAAATGTGAAGTCCTTAAAAAAACAAGTGTTCCCTATGAAGTAAAATTTTGAAGTCCTTAAAAAAACAAGTGTTCCCTATGAAGTAAAATTTTGAAGTCCTTAAAAAAACAAGTGTTCCCTATGAAGTAAAATTTTGAAGTCCTTCAAACAATCTGTGGGAGAGCTTATATACTCCCACAGAATCCCGCATCCCGCAATCCCGCAGTTCCCACATTTTCCCCCAACAAATCGTCCCGCAACAGCTTCCCGCAACAAGAAACTGTGGGAAAAGAGCCATTTTTACTGGAAATGTCCGCCCCCTTCTGCTTTAATCCTAAAATACCATGGATAATCAAATTAAACTTTACAAAGTAAATATGCAGAAATGTACTATGATGATTAAACTTTATGACCTGCTTAAAAGACTTAGACCGGTAGCACTAATTTTAGGAGAAATCGTCCGTAGAAAATGTCTGTTTACAAACACAATTGACTTTACGCTACGATGACCTTGCCAAGCTATATTTACTACACCGCTGTTCTATCAATCGAGAATACACACTAGCATATAAACTGTCATGGCCGTTGAGAAAAACAAGCACTTCAAATTCCGATTTTTAACGAAAATAAGCTCCAAATGGATATGCCAGACACCAGCGCTGGTTGAAATCAATTCAATGTAGACTGCTTCCAAGAATAGGGTGAGCAAGAGTTACTTTACTTCGATGATAAGTGAAATATTCTGGGTCAAACATTTTGAAAGTTGTGAAACAAAAAACATTTTGGACAGGCACATATCAAATAATAACAGGAGTTTCATAGTTGAACATTGTAAAACTGAGCAACTAAAACATTCATTCTTCGTTAGAACAGTAGTGGAGTGGAACCATCTTGACACAGAAACAGTACGCGCAGAGACAGTAGAGAGCTTCAAACAAGCTCCCACAGTGCTACTAAGTCGCTCTCTCCCCGGTGTGTTATGCTGAACAAGCCCTACACCGTAACCATACAGATACAGATCAAAGCCGAAGCCATGTGAATAAATGGACAATACACAAGTCAAAGCTCCAGAGCAGTAGATTGCTGAGAAATGGAAATAGAGCTCTGCGGTCAGTAGTTCCCTCAAAGTGTGGCCATCACCTAAGAGAACCCCTGACAAGCAATGTCTCTAACAGTCTATCATTCAGAATAAGATGCCAATGCTCACAAAAGCATATGCTCAGATTTTCTCAGCAATGTATTTCTCTGTCATAAGACTTCAAGTAAAGTAGCTGCAGCCAGCACACCCCCTGTACACCACATTATCAACCAATAAATCACTGAGTTAAACCATTGGCTATATAGGCGAGGACTGAGGTGTGTTAGAATTCCTAAGAATGGAACAGAATTAAGGCCCTTGGAACATTTTTACAATTAAACCTTTTTATAAACACCACCCTCATAGACAGGTATATTTTGCAAAATGGTTTTCTCATTTGGCTTTTCTTAAGCTTTAGTGTGGCTTAGATTACGGTTACCTGGACTTCAGTGTGTAACAGGAAAATAATTCTTATATCTCAACCAGAACATATTTTTTGGGTACTCAAAAGAACCTTCTCAATGAGACATTTCTTTTGGAACCATCTCAATGAGGCAGTTCTTGTGAGCACCCAAAACATATGCTAAAAATTATGGGTAAGAAAATATTTAGAATTTTACGCTGAAATATTTTCTTTATTTCCATCTGCTACAGATTCTTCATACTGTACATTCATTTTTCAGCCACCGTCACACAGAAGCAGCTTGTCAAGTATAAGTGAGATAGATGTGAGATCGCCCGAGTCTCAGGGACTACCTTCGGAGAACAATGAAATACCAGTAGACTTTGAGAGATTAACAAAACAGTTAGAACATACACTTGATCTCAGGAGCTTGATTGGAGGAAAAAGACACATTAAAGCAGAGGTTGGTATGCATTGGCCTAGGCTAGCTCCCATTACGCAGTTACAGATGTGCGTTATAAAAAAAGTAACATTCAAGGGAGGTCACCTAATGTGGTAAAAGTGATTTTCCATTTAATAAGGAACTGCTCTTTGGGGGCAAATTCTTTCCTTTAAGAGAAGTTCCCACTTTGAAAAGGGATGCAATTGAAGAGAAGCACTACTTAATCCAGTAGTCTCCATTAGACGTGGGTAACTTTTTAAGTGTTTTGGCTACGCCATTGGGTATGGGTCCTGATAAGGCCAAATGAAAAAATACCCGTGTTTAGGGTAACCCGAACTTACCTAAATTTACTGGTGAAACCTAGATATATTTTTTTTCAGGTTATCTAAAAAAATATGCATTTTGAAAGGCAAAGTGCCTTTCAAAATGCATTAAATTATATTTTTATTCCAGAAAATAAAAAAAATGTGTGCCTACCCTGCCAAAAATGTTCAGACCTGTTACCTGAAACACAATTTTTTTTTATTTGGCCTAAACAGAAATTTGAGCCTTAATTTGCAAATAATTTCATATCCATCAGTTCAAATATTTGTCCCTGGTGCTCATAAGGATATTCACAAATAACACTCATTAGTGACGTCCATAAAATCACTATCACTGAATGGTTTACATATTGCTCAATTTACTTCGTACCACAGAGCTGCCTGTTCAGTATTATTAGCAAACACATCTGTTATAATTATTTTTCTTATTTTACAAGATTAAGATAGGGCTTTGAAATTTCATACATGGATTCCTCGTCAAAAAATAGCTGACCCATATTGTTTGTCTGAATTATCTCCATTTTTGGCATTATGTCCCTTTTAAAGGGTTAGAGTGAGATTTTGTAATTGAGATATTTCAAAACTATAGCCAGGAGCTTTAATTTTGGTCAGCTGATATAGGATATTGAGTAGATTGTCTGGTGAAATTTAAAAAAAGTGGTTATTTTATTTTTTTCAAGTTATTGCCCTTTGCAAATTCGGGCATTGAAACATACATGTGATAATCTGATGATGGCCATGAGGGAGATTTGTTGTACAGATGAGGGAGATCAGGGTCTCAAGAAAGCTTGTAATCAAGAAATTTTTAAAGCTATTAAGCTAGAAGCTTCAAACTGGTGTCAGCTGGTAGAGGATAATGAGTAGATTACCTGGTGAAATTTAAATTTTTTTTTTTCAAGTTATTGCTCTTTGCAAATTGGAATAACTTATATAGTTACAATGTAGTGGCTTCAAACTATGAGTACCATCCATATGAACAAGCATATCATTGGCACAGTGTTTTCACATATACAATTTCTTAAATTCTAGTAAATGTTGGAGGAGCTCTATTGTTTTCGGCTTGTCTGTCCGTCTGTCCGTGGTCACTCTAACTCTGTCATTTTTAATCAGATTTCTTCCAAATTTCAAATATGGATTGCTTTTATCAACCTCTAGTTCAAGTTCAAATATGGGTTTTGTCTGACATCCGATAATCTAGATGGCCGACAAAATGGCCGCCGCCTATCAATATCCGCTGTTGTGGTCACTCTAACTTAGTCATTTTTAATCGGATTTCTTTCAAATTTCATATATGGATTGCTTTCATCAAACTCTCATTCAAGTTCGAATATGGGTTTTGTCCGACGAGCGATAACCAAGATGACTGACAAAATGGCAGCCGCCTATCAGTGTCCGCTGTCATGGTCACTTAGTCATTTTTTTTTATCAGATTTCTTCCAAATTTCATGTATAGATGGCTTCTATCAAACTCTTTTTCAAGTTTGAATACCAGTTTTTAGTCCGACAAACTATAAGCAAGATGGCCGAAAAAATGGCCGCCGCCTATCGATTTGCTTTTGTGGACAATCTACCATAATCTTATATTAATTACTCTATTACCTCCAAATTTCATGTATGGATTACTTTTATCAAACTCTGGCTTTGTCCAATAACCAAGATGGCCGCCAAAATGGCCGCCAAAATGGCCGCCACCTATCAGTTTACACTTGCGGACACTCTAACTTAGTCATTTATCACCCAATTTCTTCCAAATTTCATATATGAACTTCTTTCATCAAACTATTGTTCATGTCTGAATATGTGTATTGTCGGATGAATGATTATCAATATTTTCGCCATGGGGATATCCCCTTTTTGCTGCAGGATATTAGGCAGGCCCTTTGTCTGAGTCCGACTGTTATAGTTTTTAATTGACAACCATGGCAGGGATCAGGCCTCTAGTTAAGCATGCATAGTGAAAAAATAATTTTCTTATTTCTCAACCAAAACATATGTTGTGGGTACTGAAAAGAAACGTCTCAATGAGATGTTTTTTTGAGCACCCACAACATATGTTAAAGCTGATGAGTAAGAAAATATTTACAATTGTAATTGCTTTACTAAAACTGTGCAGGGGGGTTGCAGGGACCGAGGCTGTGCCCTAAACTTACTACCATATTACTCTATTCTCAGGATGCAGAAGCTAATGCAGTGAAATCAGACCATGATTCACCGAACCATACCCTGGAGTCTGTGAAGGCTGACACATCTTCTAGACCTTCCTCGGGGAAGAACAGTAAAACAGGCAGTCTGGATAGAGATAGGAAGAAAAGCAAGAATGCAAGTCTAGGTAAATACAGTATTGTTTTAGATATAAGCACTGTACAGGGTTTTCAATGACCCCCTGTTTATATATTAAATGAGTCTTTAAATAAAAGTTTTTCATTTTTCAGCTCACCTGAGCCATAGGGTCAATAGGAGCTTTTGTGTCTGTTGTGCGTTGTGCTTAAACTTTTTCTTTAAACGACATCAGTGATTATGGGTTCAGATAAAGAATGCTTTGACAGTAAAATTGTGATTATTTTCTATATCCATCAGTTTAAACATGTAATTTGGGTGCTCAAAAGAACCTTCTCATGGAGATGGTTCTTTTGAGTTCCCACAACATATGTTTCGATTAAAAAATAAAATTGACTTATAATTGCTGCTTAATATATAATGTTAAAATTCTGGTTCCATTAGCATCCTTCTTGATGTTTGCAGTTTAAAATTTCATAACAAACAGCCCCAATCTCTATCCCTTAGTATATAGAGTATTCAAGTTTGTTTGATACAGTAGCAGTTGTCTAGTCTATTATATGTTTTAGAGGGTCAAATGTTAGCATTTTTTTCAAGTTCATTTTTCAGTCTTAGAAGATTTTTTTTACTTTTAAATAGTTTTTGACATTTGATCTCAAACAATGTGGCATTTTGACAAGTGTAGACTCAGACCAGCCTGTGCAGCCTCCTTTTAAGCTTAGAAAATCCAAATAATGTTTGGTCAGTAGCTTAACACTCAGAGAATATTCAAGCGACTAGCAAAGGCTCTGCTGGTCGCACATTGTTGGAAATCTCATGTCGCCGCTTAAATAGTTTTTGCTTGGTTTGTGGTTTCGCCGAATGCTCTCCTTAGCCAGTGTTTTGTGCACATACTTTCACTTGTAACTGACACCAACACCTATTGAATTAATCAGCGGAAGGAGGAGAATGACCTTAGAAAATATTTCATTAATCTACACGAAAGTTTAGGACCGGGCAAGGATGGAGCTCATGACCTCTGGATCTGCAATCAGACTTGCTACCGATTGCGCTATGGGGCCCGTAAGAGCAGACGGTAAAAGATTGGTTTAATATATCTGTGACCCCTTATTATGCACAATGAACCATCCTCAGTTATTCATCAACAACACTGGAAGAATCCACTATTTTTAAAGGGTTAATATTTGCTTTGATTATTTTTTTCACCAACAGATAGAAATTCCAGTTTTGACAAAAAATTAAGTTTTGATAGATCAGACGGAAGGTTGGAAAGAAAGAAAAGCAAATCTTCAAGTTTGGATAAAAGTAAATCCTCGAGTCTTGATAAAGATGTGAAGGTCAGATCACGAAACAGCAGTGGCTATGAACCGTCGCCGAAACGTGATCTGAGACCGCGGTCTGCATCAGGAAAAGATCTTACTGATGAGGTACGTATCCCTACTATCATAGGTTTAGATAAACAATTTTTTTTAGCTTAAAACTGTAAATATTTTCTTACCCATCAGTTTTAACATACGTTTTGGGTGCTCAAAAGAACCGTCTCATTGAGACGGTTCTTTTGAGTACCCACAACATATGTTTTGGTTGAGAAATAAGAAATTTTTTTTTTGGTACACACTCTTAACTGAAGTCCTGCTACTATATATGGGTCGAGTCGTGAAAATCTGTGTTTTGGGGGTTTGTGACATGGTATGGATTAACTTCTTGCCTTCTGGGTAATTTTTCATGCTTTTTTATCGTCAGCTGAATTTTTTCAAGATCATCTTTTTCGAAAAATTCTTTCAGAGATACCATCAGAGTGTTGAATAGTTTGGATCCAGGTCAGGCCCGACATTTTGTCGGGGGCTGATCTGGGTCCAAAATGTTTGCAAAGGTTATCAGCAGACAACACTAGTAGACACAGAGTTAAACCCGCCTGCTAATCTACAGGGACTAGCTAGAATATTTAGACTTTGAAGCAGCTTTAGATATACTCGTACTTTCTATGGAGCAAATAACAAGGGTGCTGATCAATCTACACAGATGTGCAGGCAGATCTGCTTTTTTGTCAGTCATATTCATCAAAATCACGGTTTCTTCTGGTAAGGCCCATATAACAAGCACATGCACAAGAGATTGTATTTTTTGAATTTTCCTTTAAATATAGTTAAAGTTTTCAGGATTTTGAGGCTGACTCCAGGGCTTCAGATTTTTTTCAAGATTGGTGGGCCGAAGTGACCCATGGAGAAAAAAATGGTGGGTTATTTTCTGAAATGGGCCCAAGCATATCAAACTAACCACAGTTGACATTTTGGTTGTATACTCTACATAGACACTGACTCAGACACTTGTTTGTATATATGTATATTGACTACTGATTATACAGTAAAACCTGTCTTAAGGGGCCACTCAAAAAGAAGACCAATTATCGCTGAATGCAGGTCAAAAGTATTGCAAAATGCTCCATGAGAGCATTCTGCAATACTTTTGACCTTCGATTGAAGCATTCTGCAATACTATTGACCTTCATTAAGCTACCATTTGTTATTAAGATCTTTGCTTTATCTATTGTTGTGTGGCTGTTTTACACAGGTTTTACTGTATATTGAATTTTCCTTTAGTATGGTTTAAGTTTTCAGGATTTTGAGGCTGACTCCATAATTAATTGTTATCTGGGAGGGATAGTCCTTATCATCAACTAGAATATAGCCCCCCCCCCCCTCCCCCCACCACAAAAAACAACACAGGGGACAAAAATATTTCAATATTGCACTTGTCTTGCAAGACGAGTGACTTACAATTTTCACTCGTCCTGCAAACACATGCATTTGTCCTTTAAAAGCGTATGCAATGAAGAACATAAGGGAGTAATATGTAATATGACTTCCTCGAGCAGTTATTCCCAAAGCACTCATCCTGTAGGACAAGTGCTTTGGGAAGAATTACTCGTCCTTTCTAGATTTCATTCATAATTAAGAGAGGAGGAGTGGAATTTTTGTCCCCTGCAACAACAAACAAAAAAAAACAAAAACAAATAACAACAACAGATGAATCAACTAAATGAACAAAATAATGACTAAATGGCTAGCCAAGCTTCAGAGCAGTCTTGCACATATGTGCTGTCTGGTCAGTGCCTTCCCTGCTGACATACACAAGTATGGATGTAGATGAAGACTTTCATAGGGCCAGTTAAGCAATTTTTTTTAATTGTAAAATTTGCAATTATTGTCTTATCCATCAGTTTAAACATGTGTTTTGGGTGCTCAGCGAGACGGTTCTTTTGAGTACCCACAACATAAGTTTTGGTTGAGAAATAAGTAAAATAATTTTCAGTCATACACTCTTATCTGGGGGCCTGGCTTTTGCATGTATGCCTTAGGTACCAAATTTTCATGTGCTGACAAAGAGCCGCGTCATGAGATTTCCAACAATTTGACATTTTGACAAGTGTAGACTCTGACAAGCCTCTGCAGCATCCTTTTAAGCTTAGAAACTCCAAATGGTGTTCAGTCAGTAGCTTAACAATTATAGAATACTCAAGCGACTAGCAAAGGCTCTGATCAGAATGGCGTATGCACAGGCTGATCTGAGGCATGCTGGTCGCACATACCACATTGTTTATCTTTCTACAGGAGATTCTGGCGGGTTTTATTGTGAAGAACTTAGATACAGGAGAAACAACTAATCTTAAGGAGGCAGAGACAGATCTTCCTAAATGTGTGGACCCTCTCGTACTTCACATTATGGAGAGAACACAGGACTATCCAAGGTATCTATACACCAAGATGTATAAAGTCAATAATGTGAATTTGGTAGGTACCACCTATTTCTGTGCATCCATTTGTTGGCTTCAGCTCAACCAAACAAAACTTGGCTCGAGACCGAAGGGCAGGGGGTTCGAGCCACACCGGTGTCATTGCATTGTGTCCTTGAGCAAGACACATTAATCCTTGCTTAGTACTGGTTCTACCCATGAAGACCTGTCCCGACATAACTGAAAGATTGTTGACTGGGACGTAAAGAATCAAATCAAACAAAAAAAAAATCAACCAAACAAAACTCTATTTAATCGAGAAAACCATGTCCAAACTTATTATACGGTAAATGTTCTAAAATTTCGAACACTCTAAAATTACGAACACCTTAAATTATCGCCGAAAATAATTTTCAAAACATCCTAAAAAATCGAACACTGACCTTTTTTGGAAAAGTGAATTTCTAAAATTACGAACACAAGTCATTTTCAGCGAAAAATCGATGTCTGTTTATGCTCGGTTTACTTATACCGTACAGCGACATTTGGAAGGTTCCATTCTACTTAAATGGGTAATCTGGCACGTGACGTTCTTTTTCGCATGCCGAGCGCAACTATACTTTTTGTCTGCTAATTGTGCGATACATGCTTTCAGGTAAGATCAAAGGCAAGAGCGCATTAAATGCACGGACTTTTCTGCGTGAACGTGACAAAGTTCATGTATGTTATATGGTTGAGGCTGTCTATGCATATATCGATGGAAAATAGTGCAGGCTCAAATATTTTTAAAACCCTTCATTGGCGAAATGTTTACCTATATCCATCGGAATTCTTCAGCGATGGTCATTAATTTTAACATGGTCACAGACATTAAACAGACACGCCTCGGGCAAGGATTAGGAGTTACATTTACCGCGAGAAAACGTCCATGTTAGCTTATGCTCACCATGAAGGACTTAGGTCATACGCTGCCTGGTCGTCAAAATTGACCATTGATTTTGCAAGTAACAGTAGATGTTACTATATTTACTTAAAAAAAAAAAAAACATGCAAACCACAGCGTTAAGCAACTGAGTAAATTTGCTAAGTTAGTTTGCTTATACAAACTTATATACAAAAGGGCCTTTTTCCAAGTTGTGGTTTGAGTCGTGTGACAAAATTAATCCATTCAACATAAAAGTGGTGATGCTTGACATACCGGAGCCATCAATGCTGAATTGAGAATGCAGACTTGCGCAGGCTCGTCTGAGTCTTTGTCGCACGTTGTAAGTACCCAAATATCATGAAATTATGTCCATCGACAGTTAAATTTCAATCGAGCCGGTTGACACGCACTGCATGCATGCGCGGATCCAGAACATTTTGTCAGAGGGGGTAGTGAGAGAGGACCGAAATGCCACTAAAAATGGACATCGGCCCATCAGCGAAACGCCTTTGAAATGGCGTTTTGCTGGCGTGTTGAATGCTGGCTTGGTAGCTGTGTGATTTTTAGGGGATCCGGATCAATATTGCTAGGAAACCCTATATTTTGGTGATTTTTCAGGGGGTCCGGACCCCCTGTCCTCTCCCTCTGGATCCGCCCATGGCATGCATCTGAAAGAAGGTAGCCTACTTGTCTGAAATGTTTCGTGATCATCGGATGCAAAGTCGGACTAGATTATAACTCTTGGTATGCTTGTTTGCCCCTGATCAGGCACGTCGGACGAACTTTTGGATCCAAATTGTTTGCAAACTTTGATAGCAGGTCGTAAAAGTAGAGAGAGAGAGAGAGAGAGAGAGAGAGAGAGAGAGAGAGAGAGAGAGAGAGAGAGAGAGAGAGAGAGAGAGAGAGACTGCACGGTGTTTGCGCACGAATCTTTTGTTTTGGCTATCGAAACACAATGTGTTTGGGTCAGTCAATCAATCTTGTTACAACTTCTTCCTTGAGGACCCAAAACCAAAACTTATCGCGCGCATAGGCTTTTGTACGACAAAGTCGGACATTCCACTTGTGTACTTTCTATCGCATGCACACATTTTTAAATTGACGAAACATTCTATCCTGAATACCATTCGGGTCTGATCTGGATCCAAACCGTGTTTGCAAATGTAGAGAGAGAGAGAGAGAGAGAGACTGGTGCAAGCACATCAAAGTAAGCATTGCATCGGCGGTTCGACAAGGAGAGAGAGAGAGAGAAAGAAAAGAGAGAGATGTGTGTGTGTGTGTTTTTGAATTTCGTCAGTTTGTTTTTCGTCTACGTATTTCAAAGTTTTGTGTCGATCTTTGCAAAAAAAATCTGATCGTACGAGATGTCTAGCGGTTTCAATTCTTGAGTACAATCTCGGAGGTAACAATATTAACTAGAATTCGAAGTCGGCAGAGCGAGCGAAAGCGTTTTGGTTTTCTGAAGGAAGAACGAATTAGTGTAATGATTCATCGGTAGTTCGAGACAAGTGAACATAGGAGACCCGGCTTATCGAATAGTTTAAATCAGTGGACTTTTATGACTTGTAAGTAAATTGAGTGACATAATATGTACGTGCCTGGCTCTCGACTTGGCGAATACCGCACGCGCTGGATATTTTACTGACTCAGTCTGCATGAATTTAGCGGCGGTTTTAATAAGATTAAAGAAAAGAAAAAAAGAGGAGATAGCACAGAATCATATCGCCGTGTTTTCAACACGTTCCTACCATATTTTGACATGCATATATACCGTTTTTTCTCACGATAAAGCCCACATTCTTAAATTTCGAACACTAGCATTTTTTCACAAACGTAATTTCTAAAATTACGAACAGCGGCAAAAATAATTATTTTTTTAGTGTTCGTAATTTTAGAACATTTACCGTAAGCACCAAATCTGTGCAGACAAAGGAAAAGCAGAGAAAACTGATTGTAAGGTAGAAGCTAAGTTTAAGTTAGCCAGATGAGTTTGGACCATTCTTTCCCAATCCAATCTGGCTACATTGAAGGTGACAGGGCCCTTGAGGTCCCCATTGGATATCATTAGGTCTATTCCTATCTCACTATGTGTTAGCATGTCTTTTTGTCAAATGAAGAGAAATTTAAAATAAAAGCTTTATATATTGTTTATAAATTTTTCATCTATCTGCAGACAGAGTTATCTCATGCAACCCTTATGGTGAAAGCAAGGCAGATGTTGTGTAAATTTCACTATCCTGACACACTATGATAGTTTAAGTGATAATATACCATTAATTGATTAATCCTTGTTATATGGGGAAACCGCTGAATGGGTACTTTTACAAACAGTGAAGACCCAGATGAAATGCAGCATAATGCTGCATTTCATCAGGGTCAACACTGTTTGTAAAGATGAAAAGGTCTTCAGACACAAAATACAATATTAAAAAAATAAATAAAAATAACCTGACACCCCTAGATATGTACAATGGGCTATCCCAAATTATTGTATCAAACCAGAAGGAAGTATCCATTAGTTACAAAGGGTTAATCTTTGATTATTTACAAACCAATATTCAATATTTATCAGTTACCCTTCATATTAATTGCAGAGTTGCACATTGCCTGATAAACGTTGTCTATCTCACTGCATGTGCCTTTATCAGGTCATGATGACGTTGCACTTTTTGAATGACTTCGCCAATGACGCTGAATCCACACAAAAAATCGATCATTACGTCATTGTCGCTAGTTTGAAGAGTGAATCAACTTGGTAAGCTGATAAATAGAATACCAGGTTCCCGTCTTTTGATATCAAGTTTACCAGGCTAGGCTTTGAGAACACATGTTGAAAAGCTCGGCAAGCCTCTTGATGTCAACAAGAGTTCTCAAAGCCTTGCGTGGTAAACTTGATATCAAAAGACACTCACCTAGTACTCTCTATTTATTAACCCTTTTCATTCTGAATACTGGCAAAAAGGTACTTTGGCAAACAGTGAAGACTGTAAGAGTGTATATAAAATGCCGCATTAGGTGGTATTTCATCAGGGTCTGCAATGGTTGCTAAAGAGATAAAAACAGTCTTCCGGGAAAGAAATACGTCATTCGAAAAGTTGACCAGCAATCCATTAAAATACAAAATGGATAATTCCATACCTATTGTATCAATATGAATGGAATAATCCATCAGAATGAAAAGGGTTAATAAATTGATTTGAAATAAATTTAAATATATAGCATGTTGTATATCACTCATACCTAAGGCTATGTGACCTGATTTTGTATCTATTTATAGTGATGACAATGAGAGTAAGGATTATGAGTATGAAACTAGGTCAGAAGGTGGAACCATCTTATCAAGCAAGAAGATAAAAAAGACTGGGTAAGCCTGCCTCTTTTCTCCATTAATTGTCCAGTGATATTTGGGCCATGACGCGAGAAAACCTGTCTTCGGGGTTTCTGAAAAATTGAGGCACAAACCAGTCTGCTCAGCCACAGAGACTAGCTAGAAAATTGAAATTTCGCTCGTAGCAAGTTTAGATATGATGCTATCCAAAAAGCGAATAACAAAGGCGCTGATCAGTCTGCGCGGATGCGCAGGCTGGTCTGCGCCTTTGTTATTCGTCAACCCGTGAAGACAGGTTTTCTTGCGGTGAGGCCCATTTTTAAGGTGAGCTTTTGTGACTGGTCTTTGTCCAGCCTGCGGCATGTGTTGTCCATAAACTTTTTCTTTAACCGGCATCTCCTAATCCAGTGGCCTAAATTAAAAATAACTTAAGGCCCTCTGCCAAAATTGCCTAAATGGTTATGCTCAGCTTAACAAGATGGCCACCAAAGCTCTAGATAAGAAATATTTTATACAACATCTGAACCACTGGTCCAAATTAAAATAATTTTATGGAAATGATCCTCATAATGCCCTTTACCAAAATTGCCCAAACAGTTCTGCTCCGCTGAACAAGATGGCCAACAGAGCTCAAGATAAGGTATATGCTAGAACAACATCTGAACCACTGGTCCAAATTCAAAATATTTTCACAGAAATGTTCCTCATAATGCCCTTTGCCAAAATTACCCAAACGGTATCGCTCCACCAAACAAGATGGTGGCCAGAATTGTAGATAAGAAATATCTATAAATGGCATCTCTTCCTGAACCACTGGTCCAAACTCAAAATATGTTTCTCACAGATGTTTCATATAAAGCCCTCTGACAAAAATGCCCAACCGGTTCTACTCTGCTGAACAAAACGGCCACCAACTCTTTACACAACCAAAATAGTTATATAAAAATGTTATCATAGAAATGAAATTTTATTTTTTGGTTTTTATCGATGTTTAAACTCTGGCGAATCACTCAAAAATTGAATAAAGCCGGAAGGGCTTTATGTTAAATTTGTGAGTGATTCGCGGGAGTTCACACATCGATAAAAAACAAAAAATTAAATTTCATTCCTTATAATTCAAACTTTGGAACAAAACAGCACATTTGCAATGGGTTTTTGACAACATACAATTTCAAATTTAAAAGCCCACTGAAGGAAAATAGTTCGTAACCCTGTCTATGAAAGATGGGGCAGCCATCTTGAATATTATGTCAGTTCAAAACTTTGTTATGCTAAATAATGATTAAAATTGCGCTCTATTTGGAGCGAATATATGAGTATGAGCTCAAAAACAACTCCATTTAGTTTGGAATAGTTATCTTTAACTTGCTGGGCTCATTGAAGAGCATTTAGATTAAGGCCTCTCCACTGAATGACAGGTTTTAAAAAAGCACAAGTTTACCTTCACAAGTCCCTGCCTAAAATCCCCACATTAGTAGGCTCTAAGCGTTAAACTAAAAATTTCGTTTTTACGCTGCCAAAATGTATTGAAACATTTCGTTGTTTTGATGCCGATTCTCTTTGATGATGTGACTGTTTGTGTTAAGTGACGTCACATAACCACGTCATCGGGTTCATTTCTTAGAGTTCCTCCTGTTGCTTTGAAGATGCACCCTCATATGGTGTAAGGGTTTCAAATGAGCTTTCAACATGTTCAACAATATTTAAACTGGTGAATGTTTTATCTTGGACACAACAATAGGGTACCCTTCTTGTCACTTGTGTTCGAAGTTTTATGTAGTGTTCGTTATTAGAACTGTGAAATCAAGGCAGATATCAAATATTCATACGCACAGGCTTTTATTGAAGTGTAAAAACCATTTAATTTTACCAACGGACCAATCAAAATCGCCGAAAAAATGATAAAAACATTGAGTTGGATTTATTGATTGATCAAATCTACAATACTCCATGTTCCTAATGCTCAAATGATTCCACTATGCTTAACAAAGGTGCCTCCAAGGCTAAGAATTCTGGTGAGCATGCCAGGGCCATCATAGCCCTCATGTTACTTTGTATTGCTCATCTCAACCTCATATTAAACTTCTCCAAAAACAGTTTGTGCTTTTTTTTTTTTTAACCCTTTTAAGACCAATGGAATTGTCCATAAAGTTTGATACAGTTAAGTCAGGAGGGTCTATTGTATATATTGAGGGCTTACAGGCTATAATGTTCAAAAAATATTACTGATGGGCTAAAGAAACGCTACATGCAAATTTTTCGATAAATTATTCAGAAGGAAATAAAATTAGTGACAGCAGCTAAAATATTCTTGTATATTAGCCAACATGCCTGATAAACCGGGCCGCGTATCACAGTCGGTAACGTGTCAGGCTACAGATGCGTGTCTGACTGCAGATCCAGGGGTCGCGAGTTCGATCCCGGCCTGGTCCCATACTTTCATGGAGATTGATCATGAAATAATTTCTACGGTCATTCTCCTCCCTTCCGCTGATTCATTCAAGAAGGGTTGTTGTCAGTTACAAGCGAAAGTATGTGCACAAATTACTGGTTAACCGCTTGTTCAAGCCTGCCCAGGAAAAAGTGTGGTTAGGTGAACTGACCGTCCCGCAATGACCATAGCTGTTGACTTGGGACGTAAAGCAACAAAACCAACCAACCAACATGCCTGATAAACAAAAATCGATAAATTCAAATAACCCCTATGCTTTACTCAAGTTTCTGGTCATGGTAAGCTTGTGCAGCTAGTGTTTGTATACTACATGTCTAACCTGACAAAATTCTATTGTAGCGTTTCTTTTCTTTTGCCCGTCAATATGTTTCTTTGTGACAGATTTTTCATATCATGGTAACACAATGTGTTGTTCTCTATTTATCATATGACGTCGCATCTGGGAATAAGTCACCCCATGCAATAAAATCGATAAAGCGCTAGCTGTTTACAGATTAACAGGAAACATTATGGCATCCATAACAAAGTTGCATACATATTGACAAAATTATAACATTTTTTACGCAAGAAATGAGATTTCAAAGTAATCTTTATGTCATATGATAAATAGAATCTAACATTTGTGCTCCTGTATTATTGAATTTATTAAACTTGTTGCGAAAAGGTGATTGCTTTTCCCAAACTCGTTTGATAAATTTAATAAAACATGAACACTCATGTAAGATCCTCTATTTATTTACAGATCACGGCTGAAGAGATTATTGAAGAAGAAGGTTGATAAAGCTGCAGACAAAGTGAAGACAGCGGCTGATCAGGGTAAGTACAAACATTGAAAAGTGAGGCCGGGGCAAGACAAAAACAACAAATTGACAGGTGTACCCAGAGAAGACACACACCAGAATGAATATCTGCCAAGACTGTTTAGAGTGTGTGTTCAAGGGTTCACTACTTCCTTAACACAGACAGTGGAAACAGATCATTCCACCCAGTCTAATCCGAGTCTTTCCTGGGCATACAAATCAATTTGTTTTTTTGTCCTACAGTGGCTCAGTGATATTTGAAACATTGACTTTCAATTGACTGGAAACCTGTTAACATGATCAAAGTACATACTCAATTTTAACTCTTTGCATGCTGCATATGTCCAAAAGATATCAGCAGATGACAACAAATCAAGGGTAAGCTGGGCACCAATATTTATTCCTGCTTTTTCTTCAAATAGTATACTGCACATTCGATTATAGTCCAGTGTTACATGAATTTGGGCCTTCATTATCCACAGAGATATAATGAGACATTTACTTGCTTATTGGTGCATATATTTATTATTTGTCAACATTAAAACAGGTAGCATCGTGGTGAGTTTGACATGAAATAGTTTTACTTCTCATAATCAGTGTGACTTTCTTAGATTTAATTCTAATATAGTCAAGGTCAAAGAAATATTTCTATTATTTTCTACCCTTAGCTACTGATGGTATAGTGGAAAAGGACTCACTTCCTCAAGTAATGTGTGAACTATCATTTCATATTGCTTATTTTTAGCGCAACAATACATTTTGAAGTAGTCTTTATAATCTTTCTTGAATATAGACATTATTATTCCTACTTAGTATATTAGCTCTTATCTAATGTATTATTTCTTTCAACGAATCTGATAGTTTTCCCAACCATATTTTGGTTCTTTAGTTTCTTCCCAAAAAAAATTAGTGTGATCCCATAGTGATAAAATTATAACACTTTACCCTTACATCTAGATTGGTAGCCTTTGGCCGGCTACGAAAAAATACATCTAAAAATGTCTTCTGCTGAATTTGTCTGCAGCATGTAAATGCTTACGTCACAGACTGACTTTTCATAAGGACAAACAGTTTGGACCCAGATCAGACTGCTCCTAGAAGAACAGTCTGATCTGGGTCCACATTGTATGTTACAGAGAAATTTTAAAAAGGACCGGCAGACGACACACAGCAGACAAAACACAGCAGACGACGCACAGCAGACTATAGTTGTCTGCTGCATGTAAATGCTTACGTCACAGACTGACTTTTCATACGGACAAACAGTGTGGGCTCAGATTAAACTGCTCCTAATGGAGCAGTCTGATCTGGATCCACACATTTGAGACATTTTAAAAGGACCAGCAGACGAAACACAGCAGACGACAGTTGGTAGCGCAGTGGCTCAGTGGTAGAGTGCTTGACTCGAGATCGAAGGGCCGCGGGTTCGAGCCTTATCGGCGTCACTGTGTTGTGTCCTTGAGCAAGAACATTAATCCTAGCTTAGTACTGGTTCAACCCAGGAAGATTCGTCCCTTTATAACTGAAAGATTGTTGATGGGACATAAAGAATCAAATCAAACAAATCAAACAAACAAGCAGACGACAGTTGCGATTAACATCTTAAGAGTTAATTATTCAAATTTCTGTAAGACAACATAAATGTTGGGGGTACATGTTGAGATGTTTCCAATGAGTACTACAAAAATACATTTTTGTGCTTTTTGTCCATGACATTTACGTCCCAGTCAACAATTTGAACCAGTCATTTGCTATCACTTGGGAGCACAGTAGCTCATTGGTAGAGTGCTTGACTCGAGACCTACTCAGTTCGAGCCTCACCAGGGTCACTGAGTAAGACACATTTATCCTTGCTTAGGACTGGTTCAACCCAGTAAGACCCGTCCTGACATGACTGAAAAATTGTTGACTGGGACGTAAAGAATCAAATCAAACAAAAATCAAACAAAGATTTCCTTTTATCAGTGATGCATGGTGATGACCAGGACAGTGTGGACGATGAAATCTCTGACGAAGGTAGAAGATACAAGGTATGTTAGTTATGGAAATTCATGTGTTGTTTTAAATTGGGCTTACCATAGTACTAAAGTGCATCCTAGGCTGCTGCAAAATATACAATATGCACCATTCTAACACACCTGGCCTATGGAGTCAATGCTAAAAAACCCTGATATATCAAACAATAATTCACTGTTTTGAAAGCGCGAAGAAAATGCATGCTAGCTGATTTATTTGTAACTGCAAAATGATGTCAGTCGTGGCGTTAGACGGTGTAACATCGTTTTCACATTTGAAGGACGTGACAAATACATGTTAACATATGTGACACTGTCCAACTATTGGCAGGATTTTCTCAGTGCAATGGCGGAAAGTTAGAAGAAGCTGAAGAATTCAAATGTGTTTTCATCGTTTATTGTGTTAGAATTGAAATAGATCAGCTCTGGAAAACTATCAGAGTGTCAGAACGGCTTGGATCCAGATCAGGACCGACATAATGTTGGTCAGTCAGTTGTACGCAGATTAATCACTCGCGCTACAAACTCGTGATTTGATCTTCTTTACAACTGACCTCCAAACAGTGAATTTATACTCAACAATTCACTGCTAGAGCTGATCTATTTCTTATTATCATATAAAGTAGCCAACATCAAGTGACATCAACATCACACACAGGTAGTGCAACATTTTCATAGTCCTCAATTTTACTCATTTTTTTCAGAGGCTATTTATATCCCACTAAAATGTTTATGCAAAAATAGCAATTGAACTTGAATAGTTATTGAACATGGTTTGTCAATGCATAAACAGTTGCCATACCCTGAGGTTATAAAAAGTTTTTCATGCTCAACTCAACTGAGCACGAAATCTATCCTGCTCATAAATGTTAAAATGCCAACAATTAGCATGATAAATACAACATCTGCAGAGATGCCAAACATTCAGATTTTTGCGGAATCATACCGATTTTTAAGGCCTATTGCCGCATTTTGATTTCGAACGTCAGAATTACGGCAAATAATGATTTTAAAATGGTACCAGATAAAATAACAGCAGTTATACCTGATCCCTGGTAGTAAAATAAAATACAGACTGGTTTGTGAGTAATTTATTAGAAAAAAACGTTACTTTAGCGGGTAAAAAGTTGCGAGTTTGAGAACCCGCCTGTGATACAAAACAAAATGGATCCTTGGCAAAAAAAGGTCATGTGAATGCAGAAATTCATCAGATTATACAAATCTTTGGCCCTTACTGAAGCCAATTGAAGGCCGGAAAATATTATGCATGAAGTTGAAGTAAAGCTCTCAGCCATGCATTTTGGAGGGAGGAAGAGGGTACTCTATTAGGTGATATTGAAGCTCATCTTACAAGAAAATTGTGTGAGTGCTTTTTGTACTTATATGGCGAAATATGCGGCATTCCGGAAAATGTTCCCAGATTCCGGAAAAATGCCTTTCATATTCCTGAAGAGCACCATTTTGGGTTGGCATCTCTTGATCTGAAAGACTTAAAGCCAGAAACTTCTTTATTTGTCAGTATTTTGGTTTTTATCTGTTGAGTTGATCATGAAAAAAGTTTTATAACCTCAGGGCCAGGTCCCTCAAAAGAGTTGAAATGACACATGCGCAGTCTGGTCAGTTGTTGCTGTTCACATAACTATTTCCTTACTAGCAGAAACTTGTCATCTGCTGATAACCTCTGCAAACAGTTTGAACCCTGATCAGGCCCGACAAAATGTTGGGCCTGATCTGGATCCAAGCCGTTTGACACTCTGATAGTTTTCCAGAAAGAATTCTCTAAAAAAGTTAAAAAGAAGTCAGCAGACAACCCAAAGCTGATTTATGCATGTGTTGAAGACTGACTTGGTGCGTTAAGCAGCATAGATCATTTTTCAAGGTTGGGCGGTCAAAACCACCCCCGGTTTCAACCGGTTAAAACTGCCCCGGTCAATATGCCAAAAAGTGGTCAATACTGGTCAATACGAATCTGAGAGGTCGATTGAAAACTTTAAGGGGCCGTTATAGACGTAGATTGGGATATAAGGTCAGAATTTATGTTCTATTTATTGAAAAAAAAAAACTGTTTCGACCCTGCCAAGGGCACTTATCACCTTAGCACTGACTTCTGTATTACAGTCCAGACACCTAACACTTTATATTCTTTTTTAATCATCAAGGGCGGAATAGAATAACCAGGGGTGTGGAAATAGTAAAATTTTCTACTTGTCCAGGGAAAAGCAAATGGCCATAACGTACTTGTCCAAAGAATATTTTACTTGTCCGATAGTTCAGATAAGCTTATACCTTTCTATGCTTAAACAATTTACACTTTCTAAAACAGTATGAAACCATGCAGATATCAACTCTCTTGTATACAGTGTAGATCCAGATCAGCTGGCTTCTGAAGGACAAGTATATTGAAATTTTCAACTTGTCCTGAATGAATTGGGACCAGGTCGGACAAGTCCGGCATGGTATTTCCACAGCCCTGGAATAACCATACAGCCTAACATGTTTTTCCATCATTTTGAGACAATAACAATTTAATTTATGACACTGGTGAAATTATTGCCTTAACTGATAACAGCAGATAACAGAATGACCACATTTTCACACCTCTGTATTAACACAGGTGCCAGTGAATTAGCCAATGCATTGTAAGCTCATTGATTGGATAGGTCGTATAAACTGGACACACCTTCTTCAGTATGAGAGACATGTCCAGTATTTTGAAAGTTTTGTTTGTTCTAGGGTAATTAAAGTTAGAATTAACTCCTTGATATATTGCTCAACAGTTAAGTAGTGTTTTCTTTACCATTTTCACACCTTTGTCTTTTCAGGTGAGAAGTAAATTCAATTTGCATTTTAACTAATAGAGCTATGACTAATTCCTACATAATGACCTCTATGATGATCAATTTGAAGTATTGATTGATTTTTTGTGCTTTCTTTCATTTAATAAGTCACTGATTAAATATTTTTTATGACTAAAAAAGCTAGAACTATTTTAGATTTAGTTAATTTCATTACTTGCATTTACTTTACTTTTTTATTAATGGTAAGTCTAAACTGAAAGTTGTGGTAATGTTTCAGTTTGATTGAGGCTGAAGCTCTATAACTATTGACATTTCATTTTTTTTTTTGTTTTACGGCCTATTTTAAATAATTATTCATACATTTTTTAAAGCAATAGCAAGGCATGAAACACAATTTCAATTAAGCCTGTATATCTTATATTGAAACAATTTTAAGTCTGTTTATAGAGTCCTGTAAAATGGGATAACTAATGCTAAGTATCTTCACATAGACCATGTTTTTTTCAATCGACCAATTGACCACCAATCGACCAGTAATGACCGGTTAAAACCAGTATTGACCACTGGTCTGGTCAATAAGCAAATTGACCGGTCAATTGCTAACCTTGTCATTTTTTGTTGATTTTCTTATGCTTTCATGAATTTTTATTGAATTTCTGCTGTAAAATCAAACTATCCTTTTAATCCCAGAACTAATAAATAGTAGGATTTCTTTTTTAAAATACCCAACATGTATCTATATTTCTATCCTAAAGTGTTATTATCCCTAGTTTGTTATATTAGTGTAGACATACTAACACAGCTAGCAAGAATATAGTTATAAAACTTTCAAAATTGCGCTTTTATTCATGTTTCATCTTAAAAGTACTGCAAACTTTTCTTATGTACAGATTTAAATCAAAAGGCACTATCTAAACAATAACTTAATAATTTTTTGACATTTCTATTATAGCAAATGCCAGTTTCATTGAATATTTTGTAGTTTTCAGTTTTTTTATTATGTTGAATAGGCGCATAGTCAGGCAGAGGCCAGGAAGCTTGTGCTTCAACATCATATGGACCTCAACGCTAAAACCCTGACTTTGTTACTTGCGAACAACCAAGGCGCAGACCAGCCTTTGCGTCCGCGGATTCTGATCAGCGCCTTTGTTATTCGCTATCTAAAAACTAGGATATATATCTATTTATTCTCCATTTTTTGGTGGGCTTCAACATGATGAAGCCTCTGGCTACGCACCTGCTGAAGAAACTTTATTGTAAGAGCAGTGTAAAATTTTTATGAACCTTTCTAAGCTAGCTTATACTCAATATATTTTCAAGGCTTCAAGCTCATGAGATTTTGATACTTTTTATACCAGTGAAACCAGGCCTCGAAGTTATAAAACTTTTTTAATGCTCAACTCAACTGGGCATGGAACTGCAACTACAATAATACTAAAATGTTTAAAAATAAAGACATTCTTGCTTTAAATACTCTCATATGTTGTATTTATCTTGCTAATAAATGTTAAAATGCCAACAATTGTTGGCATTTTAACAGTTATTAGCATGATACATTTCATGATCAGTTGAGTTGAGGATGAAAAAAGTTTATAACCTCGGGCCAGTAGAAAATTAAGCACTTAGTTCTTAAGATTCTAGTAAGTCTTAGTGTCTTTATAGTTTTTTTTATAACTTTTTTTCCATGAAATATGCAGCAAATAAAACATATGATTAAATATTTAATATTTTTTAACCATTGTCAAATCATGAATCTTTATATATAAACATACACTTTTTCTTGTGTTTAACTTCCTTAGATATATTAAGGGGGAGGGGTGGGATGCTCAGCTCCAGTGAAGATGGAACCTATCCAGAGTTCTCAATAACTCCAAATTTGGATTATTTTACACCATCCTATTTATTCTGACTTCAACTTTTTTAAAGTCCTAACAGAGAAGTATGGTAAAACTAAAAAAAAAAAAAGCATTTTTACTCAGATTTTCAAAATCCTAGTGAGAGTGCTGCTATCGCATGTGTTGCACAAACGTTCTGCTCACCGCAAATGCGACAGGCCCCAAAAGACAAGAGAGTGTCTATAGTTGATCTGGCAGAATTGATTCCTCTCGGTTTTCAAACACCTAATACAGATTATCTTGCTTCAATTATCTTGTATTGACAAGACTTCTGTTTCAAAATGTATACATGTTTTGACATCTTTGTTTCAGTTCAAAGCAAAACACAACAGGAAAGGACCTTGGGAATTCGGACAGTTGAAGATGATACAAGATCTTGGTGATCATACAGTAAGTATTTACCAGATTCAACCTAAGAAGGGCACTGAGCATATAATCTGTGTTCAAAATTCTATACCCATAGATCTTGATCAGATGGCTTCTGTTGATGCCAGTTGATCAAGACTGTTTCTCATCCTCATAATAAATACACTTGCCAATATTTTTGTCCTGAAAATGTTCTCTAGTTTTCATGTGTTCTGCATGTATTCAGTGAACTGGAGAATATTTTTTTATCATGGAAGAAAATGCTTTATATTGTTTGCAATATACTTATTATTACTAGGCTATCATAGTACATAAGCAGATGAGAGAGCAGATGACATTTGATATGAATGGCAGGATATTGGATGATAATGAAATGCAGTATTCAAATTCCACCACTGGAATGACTGGAAATCAGAAGTACATATAGTGTTAACAACCTATAAATTACTTTGTATGTGCTTATTTGGGTTGCCAAGTGTCAAACATTTCTTCAGGCAGAAAATGAAGACTGATCAGACTGTACAGATGCCCATACTGATTTGAGTCTTTGCTGTCATGTCAACTTGTACCGTATGCTGGATACCGGCTCAGTAATATAATTTACTGTATGAATCTTTTTTCAGGGCGCCATTTGGGTAATGAAGTTTTCTCCTTGTGGAAGATTATTGGTATGTAATATTTTTTTATGTTCCTTATTTGTACTATTTATAACTTGCTCTTTATACCTGCAAACAAATATTTACATTTGAATATTCAAACCTTTAATCAATTTTTAGATTTTCTCAACCATTCAAAAGTGAACCTCATGAACAAGAGAAATATGATTGGCAGATACATTTGTAACTGAGCTCACTTGCACATACAATATGCTTCAAACAGTGAACTCGTTTGCCAGTTGTGACAACTTAGCCATGATTTACGACAATTGCCTATGGGCATCTACATCTACATCTACATCATACGTCGACGCAGTCACTCTTGACTCTTATGCGACGGTGGTGGTGCTGGTAAAAGAACGGAAAAGAAAGATAGTAAAGTTAGAAGAACCGGGGATAGTTAAAAGATAGAAGAAAGTTGTAAAGTTTGGCCCAGCCACATGTTCATCCCTTCAACTCCGACCAATCCGGCTACGGTGACCGCTAAGGGGCATGGTAGCCCCACCGGCATAGCTCTGAGAATCACTAGAGACTACTTGTGGCTGGCGCCGACTGCAGATTTAATACTTGATGTTGGACAGCCCCCTTGAAAGATACCAAGTCAGGGGCTTCAGCTACAGCTGATGGCAGTGAGTTCCATGTTATGATAGTTTGTGGAAAAAAGCTGTTCTTGTAGTATGATGTAGAGGTGGAGATCTGTCTGTACTTATGGGAATGGGCTGCTCTTGTTCGACTTGATGCTGGGATTAAGTACTGCTGTGCAGGCACATCCACCAAGTTGTTGATAATTCTAAACATCATGGTGAGCTGGGCTTTTGTTCTTCTGGATTCTAGTGATTCCATATCAAGATGGTCCAACATGTCTGTAACGCTGCTGGTATTGTGATAGCGGTTTGTAATATACCAAGCAGCTCTCCGCTGCACCATCTCCAACTTATGAGTTTGATCTTTCTGATATGGATTCCAGACTGTGGAGCAATATTCTAAATTTGGTCGAACAAGTGAGATATATGCCGCACGTTTGACTTCTTCGCTGTTTATTCGGAGATTTCTGCGTAGGAATCCAAGGGTGCTGTTTCCTTTCTTTACAGTCTTGTCAATATGGAGTTTCCATGTCATGTCTTGTGAGATCTCAACACCAAGGTATTTTGTTGACTCTTCACAGTTGAGTGTATGGCCTTTCAGTGAGTAGCTGAACATGATTGGCGATCTCTTCCTATGTACTCGAAGAATGCTGCATTTCTCAGGGTGGAATGACATTCCCCACAACTTCTCCCATTCCCATAGTTTCTGGAGGTCATCTTGGAGGATCTGGCAGTCTTTGTCTGATCGTATCTCTCTGTATACTACACAGTCATCAGCAAAAAGTCTCGAACTGGATTGAACGCTGGCAGGGAGGTCGTTGATAAAGACGAGGAAGAGTATTGGTCCCAGCACACTTCCCTGGGGAACACCGCTCTTGACGTGTATAGACTCTGATACAACTCCCTCCACTGTGACTTTTTGGGTTCTGTTGGTAAGGAATGCTCTAATCCATTCCAGAGTCTTTCCTCGGATGCCGTAGTGGTCCAGTTTCTTAAGGAGACGTTCATGAGGGACACGATCAAATGCCTTGCTGAAATCTAATATAGCTAAGTCAAGTTGTCTGCCCCTATCCAATCCCTTGATGAGCTCATCTGCTAAGGTAAGTAACTGCGTCTCACAGCTCCTCCTGCGTCTAAAACCATGTTGACAGTCAGTAAGAAGTTTGTGCTTGTCTAAATGGCGCATAATGTTGCTCACGATAATGTGTTCAAACATCTTACAGCTGATGCAGGTCAGGGAGACAGCCCTATAATTACTAGCTTTTAACTTCTCACCTTTCTTGAAGATTGCCGAGACATTTGCTGTTTTCCATACATCAGGGATTGATCCTGTCTCCAAGCATTTCTGGTATATTGTGCAGAGGAAAGGGGCTATCTCTTCTGATAGTTCTTTGAGAATCCTCGCAGGAATCATGTCTGGTCCAGTTGCCTTGTTCACATTCAGCTTCTGCAGGAGTTTCCGGATCCCTTCAGTAGTAACATTAATATCTGGCATGGTGGGCGAGGGTTCTCCTTCAGGCTGTGGTATATTGCTCTTATCCTCCTCTGTAAACTGCGACTGGTACTGATTATTTAGTATATTCGCCTTGTCTGCGGGGTCACTATGCAACTTTCCTTGGTCTCTTAGTGGTGCAATGCCTGAGCTGTCTCGTTTCAGGGATTTAATGAAACTGAAGAATCTTTTCTGTTTACTTGGCTGTTGTTCTTGGTCACTATCCCCCAGTTCAATGATGTTCTCAACATATTTCCAGTAGGCTTGACGTTCTTCCTTTTGGGCCTGGGACTTGGTCTTTAAGTATTGCCTCCTGTGTCTGGCTTTGCCGGTTTGTTTTTGCTTGGCAAAAAGCTTCTTCACCTTTCTTTGCTGGGCTTTTACTGTCCTGTCCATCCACAGCTTCTTTATTTTGTTTCCAGATAGCATTTTTGAAGGTATATGTTTGTTTGTTAGTTCCTTCAGCTTCTCCTCAAACTTTGTCCATGTGTCATTAGCAGAACTATCTTTGGTTTGTTCAGTGAAATCTGTCTGGTAGTCACGAAGATCTTCTCGCATTTGATCGTAATCTGCCTTCTTATATTGAAAGACCTTGCGTGGTGGTGTCTTCACTTTCATTGGGCGCATACTTGATTCCACATAGACGGCCTCATGGTCACCGATGCCAGGTATCACTTCACACTTATTGACTAGTGTTCTGTTGTTTCTCAGGAAAAGATCAAGAAGATTACTGGAATACTCTGTTATGCGCGTGGGTGAGCTGACCATCTGTTCCAGGAAGGCATCTTTAACCACTGAGAGTAGTTGAGAGCACTGGGTGGCATTGACAGCTTTAGGTACTGGACATTCATCTTCCCAATCTATGTCTCCAAGATTGAAGTCTCCGCCTAACCATAGGTGTGCCCCTCTTGGTATTCTGGAGAGACAAGAGCTGAGGTGATCTAAGTATTCAGGCTCCGTTGCTGATGGTGGTCTATAAAAGGCACCTACATACAGGTCCTGGACTCCTTTGATCTTTATTCTGCTCCACACTACTTCGCAGTGATCTGATTGCAGTTCTTCTGGCTCGTTGCTTTGGAACTTGTCTGAGACAAGCAAGAACACTCCTCCTCCTTGTGCACCTGTACTACGGTCACGTCACTTTGAAATAAACACATATCCTTCATCACTTCATGAACCTTCAAAATTAAATAAAATGTAAACTAGAATCAGCTTGACATATTGAAGTAAGTTAATCTGTTTACAATAACAACCAGTTCCCCGTCACAATATCAGAATAACTCCAGAGCTTTCTAATATAAAATTATTGTACATAGATAGAGTCTTCCTATCAAGGTGACATATAGGTCCATTGGGCCGGGTGCTTAATAATTGTATAATTTAATATTGTATTATATCATGTATGCACATGTCACTATAATAAACTCATTACTTACTTACTTATTGAAATTGCAATTTTCAAAAAATCAAAATAAAACATGACACATGTCATCATGATGATATGAGGGTGTGTTTGTCCAGATTTGGAAATTTTTACATGAGTTATGTGCCCTAGGCTTTGACAAAGTTACAGAATTTCAGCATACTGGCACTTTTGACATGAAGATTGTGCTTTAAACTTTTCTTTCAATTTTCACCAAATCAAGCTGAAATCTGATACAAATTATCACATGATATCATTGTATGCCAAACATAGTTTTTATTTAGATTGTTCAAGGTGTACATGAGTTATGTGCCCTTGGACTTGGACATAGTTTGTATAGATTCATGTTTTTAACACCAACTTCCCTTTCATGTTTTCAAAATTATGACATAGTATAAGTTGTCATCATGATCAGAAACATTTGAGCAATTTAAGTAGAGGGCATCATAGGGATTTTCCTACCTTTCTGAAGTCGTTTTCAGGGGCCTTTTGAATTTGGGAAAAAAAGCATTTAGACCATCAAAGTCGAGAAAACTTTATGCTGCCTAAAAGAACTGGACTTCAATGTTAAGTTGATTAAAAACATCAGCAGTGTAAGGCTGTACCATACTTGTTGCTTCAATTGCCCTTCATAAAAACTCAAGACAATTCATATAAAAATGCGAATGAAAACATGTTTTCTTTCACATTTTTATGCAAATTTTCATGCATCTGTAAC
>CAXHUL010000022.1:360200-411200 GCA_964019695.1 Loripinus fragilis | reverse complement strand
AAACGGCACTTAGCATGTGGATTTAAATGCACACCGCGTAACTAAAACTTATTTTTGGGAGACGCCCTTATTTGTAAATGAAGCCCAAATCCCCTGTACAAAAGAATAACTTAGTTGTTTTTCCCTGTGAATATACCCATGTGTACCCTAAAAGATACACGTGGTATATTTACATTGCTATAATGGTATGCACTCGCCTATGGGCCAGTTAAGCAATTTTAGCGCGAAGTTGCCATTGTCTTTATCAGTTTAAACACGTGTTTTGGGTGCTCAAAAGAACCGTATCGTCGAGACGATTGTTTTGAGTACACACAACATATTTTTGGTTTATAAATAGGAAAAAATAATGTTCTTTTACGCACTCTTATCTGTGGGACTGGCGAATAACCTCCACTGACCTGTATAAGCCATGTTTTATTTATATCGTTAGGTTCACTTGGGGACTAATTCAAAGAGGAGCAGCTAAAACACACCAAAATTCCATCTAATCCCAGCCTATACAAAAACTCATATTTAAGTGGAAAAAATAAATTCAATTACGCGGTGTATATCTAAATTCATTTCTCTAATTTATTTTTCAATTAAAATCACCATTAAAGAATAATTAGCAAAAAAACGGAGGTCACTTAAGTCCTGGAAACACTATAGTGCAGATTTTTGTTTAAAATCAATGATGTTAATGCACACGGCCCAACTATCCAGTACATTAAACATTCGACACTTACCTGCATTCGCATGATGTCGGGCTACTATGAGTTACCTGTGAATCATGTGTGGGGTTTATAAAACTGAAGAGTACGAGGGACGTTTTTTACGTTCGTAGAGAGGTAGATTTAATGAAAACGGCGAAAGTATATGCATACATCATGCACATATTTGGAAAGATTGAGCTTTTATCTATACATGCAACCTAAAATTATTTCAAAATGCATTACTTTAATGTCTTCTAAGAGGCGAAGACATACCTATATATCGCATACTGGAAATATGGTAGAAATATGATATTTATGAATTTAGCCTCTGACAGAACGTTAGTAACAATTGCATGAAAATGGGTTCATAGCCATACACAGCTTCTGAAAATTTGGCTGCAGACAAAGGACACCACGTGCTACAATAATATATAAACTTTATAGCAAATACTCAGCATTTTTTGGCTATGGAAGATTTGTTTGGAACCTCAGCAAATTGAACAGTAGGCAAATAAACTTTTATTGTAAAAAGTTGACACAAGTGGGTATTGGATATGGGCTTTTGAATACGGCTTATTATGTTAGCTGTAAAGTAGTATTATAATTTTTCTTGTTTATATAGTAGATGGAAGTGTTATGGTTACTTTCAGCCAAAAACAAAGTTAATGCTTTTGTTTCATTAGAAATGAACTGCAAAATAAGTAGCCTAGAGGGGTGCCAAAATCCCTTATTTTGTACATAAACGACGTCATGGGGCGTTACTATATTTAGAAAATACATTAAAACTGTTTTGTGCCTCTAAACAGGTGTTGAAATCACTGCAATAAGAAAATTATGCAGATCCGATTGTTATTGGGTTTTCTACGCGGGGTTGATTTACCCCACCCACTTTTTATATCATGTGGGTATGCAATTACCGGAAGTTGCCAGTTACACATTTAAATCGATACATCAATATAACTGCTGACGAATGATTGAGTATATCATGTGCTATGTGTCATAGGGTGATAATTTATTCCTACCTGTTTCCTATAATCCCCATCATTTCCCATTCCTATATCCTATAGCCCATTCCCTGTTAACCAGATCCTATAGCCCTCTATTCAGGTTACGTACATTACTCACTCAAATGGTGGTTCTTGTAGCACATTGTAGGTAGTGTAGGTGTAGTTGTAGTGAGATTCTATGTGTAACGCTTCGGTGCACTTGCCTTTTATCCTTACACCTGAGTGTGTCATTATTATTATCATAGAATATTAGCTCAGAATATATGATATTTCATTATATATTACAGGTTAGTGATGCTTTTCATTTGTATGTTGGAAATGCTGTATGATACTGTTATTTGTATTGTATTTGTACTTTTGTGAATTTGCATATTTCTCATTTTCATTGAATCTGCATTCGGGCGCAACGTATCACATCTGTGGGTGAGGTAATGTAAACTATGGCGCCTTGTACATGTAATAGATCAGCTGTATGCGACTATACAGTTGTTCTATTACATGGCACTGGGCACTTGCCTTTTATCCTTACACCTGAGTGTGTCATTATTATTATCATAGAATATTAGCTCAGAATATATGATATTTCATAATATTACAGGCGTTGAGTTGTTCATTTTTAAAAGAACCCACGACCATTTAACCATATAGAGGGTTAGAAAATCAGCCGTGGACAATGGTGGCCAGTGTTATGATGAACCTTGCAAGCCCAAAGAGCTCCAACATGATCGATCCTTGATCAGCGCTTTCTGCATAACCAGTGTTCGGATCCGTGTTCCTAGAATATTCTGCGATCGCCTACGGTGGACTGGAATGGACTTATCTACGTTTGAGGGACTAACATACTAACGGACAGCATCATGTGTGACAGTTGAATCATAGGATTTGTGAACACACTTCGTGATCATATTTGTTTTGTGCATTTTTATGTGTTTAATTTGTGTTAGGATATGTTTATATTGGATAAGTTTGTGCTAAGGTAGGATTCTATTTTTTGTTCTATCAGCTTTTCACATTTTGTTTTCTTACAACATTAGCTAAATAGGCCTACATTACTCATTCATCATCAGCTTTTGTCATTATACGCCATCATGTCACGTACAGTCCAAGTAAGCTAGTGTAGTGCAGTAGGATACCCCACCAGCCCTTACCAGACCCATCAGTGCCAAGCCTATATCCTATAATATGTCCAATTTCTCCCCTCGTTAATTTCGGGTTTTCCCCTGTAGAAATGTTGTCAAAACCCATACAAAACCCTGTTTTCGTGCTAAAACCTATTTGAGGAACTTAAGTTTTGGCCAATGTCTTCAACTCATTCAAACACTGACTTATTTTTCTGAACTAAAGTTTGTTGGACTTAGAAATTTTTCGAATGGCGAAAATTACCGAATAAATGCAACAATCACGTGCTCAGCGGTGCGATTTTGTTAGGTAGTAAAAATATACACTGCGTTGATCAAGTATCGTAGTGGTGTAATGGTTAGCGTTCACGACTGTCAAGGTACTACTGACATTTTCACAGTGGTTCGATCCTTGCGAGGGACCATAGTTTTTCATATTATTTTTTTTCTTTCTCAAATTGCATTTTTCTTTCTCTCGCCGTTGAACGGGAAAACAAATGTCATTAGTTTTTGCGCTACTTGCGACGTTGCGTGTTTTCATAGCAATTTCTACAGGCCCTTTTTGCGTTTTGGGGAACGTAACTCTTAGCTGTGCGATTTGGTGATTTTTTTGGCAAATATTGCGAAAATCTGTGCTCGTTATAGTTGTACCGAAGGCTTTAGTAGCTCTGTGCATATCTAAGAGCTTTGGAAGCAATACCGTTGAAATTGGCGATTGACATTGTTGTACAAGAAAATGTGCAGGCCCTACGTGTTGATCGCGAATTTTTGAGACAGCGTCGCGACATACGGTGTTTTTTGTTTCTTTTTGCCACATGCGAAGCCAACCTCGCGAACATCGCGAATTTTGAATCCAGAATCGCGAATTTTTGAGACAACATCGCGAAATTCGGTGATTTTTGTTTTCTTTTTGCCACATTAAGCCAACCTCGCGAACATCGCGAATTTTGAGTCCAGAATCGCGAATTTTTGAGACAACATCGCGAAATTCGGTGATTTTTGTTTCTTTTTGCCACATGCGAAGCTAGCCTCGCGAATATTCACGAATTTTGTATCCAGAATCGCGAAAATAGTCAAATGTTCTTTGGTGCTGTTCAGATTGCAAAGTACACATAAGCAAGAAACAGCTTAATAATACTTGCTGTTGCTTGTGTTAAACGTGCAGTCTGATCAGGAATTGTTCTTGTGCAGTGTTTATAATATAGAATATATATTATACTTCGCTGTATGGAAGACATTAGCCAGTAATGGTAGTCTAATCCCACACTGCTTATACGGCTATAAAGACACTTCGCTTGAGACCATTTTACACCCTTGATAATCTGCTACATGGGAATAAGTGTGCGTGCAATACAATGCTCTCAGGTATATCATTTGAGAGAATATTGCAATCCCAGATTATATAGTTATTTAGCACATCTCAACACAGGCCTACGTATTTCATCATTCGATGATATACACTGTGGAAGGTGCTACGTGGGGAAAATAGGACAGAAATAGGGTCACTATTTTAGTGCATATCATATGTATGTGTATTCCTACACAGTTAGGAAGGCAGTACAGTGATTTGATTGTTGGGAGTTTATATGTTCTCCAGAAAAAAAAACACTAGCGTTTACATTAAGCGCATACAAGCTTTATTTCAGACAGTTTTTCATTTCAGATATAGGAGTTTATATGATCTCCTTTTAAAATACATCATATAAGCGAAATAATTCGCTACCCTTCTATATTTCAGAGCTTTTGTTTCAGATTACTTGTGCAGGAGTTTCAATATTTCTCTTTAAAAAAAAAAAAAAAAAAAAAAAAGTGTCAACGTTTTCCTTTTCAGAATATTTCTTTTCAGAGTCATATAGTTATATAGTAGAGGAGCCAGGGTTCAAAAATGTCAAAAATAAGCATTTAGGTATGTCCCCTTTTTAGCAGAATTTTCACTTGTTTTATCCTTTAGTACATAGTATAGGCAGTATGAAACCAGATATTGCAATCAATTTAAGTCTTGCAAACATACCTGTAACAGTGTGTTTAATACGTTACCCCTCATTTTCTTAAAAACAAAAATATGTAATCAAGTCTATTTAAGTAGAAGTTGAAATGTTTAAATGAACAAAACATTTATGCTATCTGTAAGAACATACTATTATCTACACATATTGATGTTTTTAAAAGTTGTTTAGTTCCATTATAATGTCATTTACGTTACATTTTCAATTATACCCTTAAAATTATTGATATTTTGTTAAAAAGTTTCATTTGACAAAATTTTTAATACGTGTTTAACTTCAAGATAACATGTTTTAAAAGAGCGTCAACTGACCATTTCAAAACTGCAAACAGATACGTTCTAACATAAATACTTTGTCAGTTATAAGCTGTTTAATTCGATGACCATAGATAAAACTTTATATAAGTTTAGAACCTCTTGAATTTGAAAATAAGCATGTATTTTTTCTGTAGCTTTTAAACACCTAATGATAATTGTTTAGATATTATCGACTTTAAAGTAATACTAAATATCATTACTGAGGTAAAATATCATTGTGTTGTTCGATTTTTAATATGTAACGTATAAAACAAAGTTGAAGACGAACAAAAATTGCTTAATAGCTTAAATTATACATCACTGGAAAGTTTATTTCATTAAAAAGGAGAGGTTTGAGAGGCATAAAAAGAGCATCTGTTCTCTAAAAGAAGAAGTTATCAGTACTAATTAGGAGACTGTGTATATGGTTGTAAACTTTTCTTTTAAGATACGGTATACTTCTTGACTTAAAAACAAAACACATTGTTTGCTAATGTTTCTATGTTATGTTATGCAATTTATAAACTTATAAAATGAAAAGTCTGATGCAACATCTCAACTAGGATACAATTCCTTAAGCTTGTTCAGTCAAATTTGCTAAAGTAACATATATAACTATAGATAAACGAAATATATATCATGATTATATATTTGTCTCAACCGTTTTCCATATACATCTGAGCCTGAAAACCTAAAACAAATTTAGACATTTGCGCATTTTTTCTTTTAATTGAACAAAACACTCTAATAAGCTATTCAGAAGCAGCCAAAGCTTTGTGTCGAACCTGTTCACACTCATCTTAATATATAAAATAGTAAATAGCATTCTATCAAATCAGATTCATTTATGATAAATATCTATCTGAAATGATGTGTGGATGTTGGAAACTTTGTTTGTTGTTATTCCTATTGGTTGTGGGAGTTTTGTATCGTGCCTATGTTTTCTAATTTGTTTCTAGCTCAGCAATCATCTTGACAAGGAAGAGAGCTGGTTGATTCACTTTAATTATATTGTAGATATCTGTGTTCCGTGCCCCTTCCTTAAGGTGCAGTGGGTCAGTCAGGAGTCTGTGATTGTGACATTTCCTAGTCATGTTCACTTATAGAAAGAAGACGTTTGCTGGCAATCTAGACAGAATCACTCCTTTATGAATATATAAAATAAAATGTTGTTTAAGTTACATTAAAGTTAAGGAAACACAGGTGTTTGTTGCCATTTATTCTTTAACAGAGTGGCTCTGTTATGCAAATTGTTTAAGCCACATCTATTTATGCATATATCAAAACTCAGAGGGCGACTTTTGAATTTATTCTAGCTATGAACTTTAATTTCAGCTCATTTTTAATATGGCTTTCTTTGTTTGATTAATGAAACTGATAGTCCTTTTAACTTAACACTACTAATCATTTGTCAAAGTAATGCAAACTTTAAAGCTGAATGGGTTATTCAAAATGAATTATTGCCGTTGAAATTGGGGGAATCATCCATAAGGATGGGTTTTACATGGCAAGGCAGTGATCATATCCAAAAAATCTAGATTTGTTCAGTTGTAATTTACGATACCAAATTTTCTTTATAAAATTTCAACAGAGAGAAACTGTTTAAGCCAAATTTAACTAGGACGCATTAAAATTACCGTTTAAAAGATTATTTACGTTAATCAATATTTTGATAGGAATAGCAATATCTTAGAGTAAAAATAGCAGTCATAAGATCAAACTTAGTTTTAGCAATTAGTGCTAATATAGCCGATGTTAAGTTCTATCATAATACCATAGCAGTCATTAAACCCCATTTTAAACAAACTGTTGCAGGAATCCTGTCAGTTGATTCCTTTTTGTGTGCGTTAAATAAAAGACGAGTTGTAAACACATCAGGGTATAGAGACAAAAAGGCATACATTATATTATCAACTGTGCTAATAATATAATAATTATATAGACAATAGAGAAGGCACAATAGTCAGTTACATTACTTACACAAATAATAGATTTACATGTTATACTAAGAAAGTATGCATAAACTTAACAAATAGTATGTATGCATGTTTAATTTGTCTGTTGCTCTTTTTTATCAATCGTCTGCATAAGAAATTTTATTTCTTTTGATTTATAAAAGTATCATGATACATTTCACTTAGTGATAAAATTTTCTCTATTGCCAGTTGCACTATATGTAAGTATGATACAGCATAGCATTCGTTGTGTATACTATCTGAAAGTGTTCTTTGAAAGTAGCATACGTATGGATTTTGTTACTATTACATGAACTATCAAAATACCATGAATATAGCATCGTTGAACAAGTTCGTACATGTTTTATGGGTATTAATTAGTTAGTTTTAAGTACTGAATGAGGGTTGTTATGATTACTTATTGTGAGTGTAAAAAATAAATAGTGTCCTGCTGAATAAAACAAACAATAAAGCAGATTCTATCCCGTATGCTGATAAGCTATATGGCTAAAAAGCAAACGCCTGCAAACGTTCTGGAATATATGATCAATCAAGTCCTATTTTAGAAAGTTGTTTGTTCAAGGTCCTGATTATCGAAGTCTAATTATTTAGAAATGTATACAATACTAACAATGCAGGGTTTTTTTTTCAACTTATTAAAAGACATGTGTCTGTTTCTAAAGTATTAAAATGGTAATTTAGAATAAATGCTGTCCTATTTTGTTGCTTCAAAAACGTGTAGAACCAGGCAACACAGTGATTAAAGAAATGATCTTTGCATGTTTTGTTATATACATTACCAGCATAAAATAATACTCTTTTTCCAAAGCGGACACGCTGTAGATACTAAAATATTATAACCCCAAAGATAGCTAAGGCGGGTGCTAAATCAGAGACAGAAATCATCACGATTTCACAAACTTCAGTTTAGTTTTATATGACATCGATAAAGGTATCTTAAATGTTTCTCTTCTTGATTTGGACTTCTGCTTGGAATATCTAACATTTTTTTAGAGTTTTAAGGTATATTTTGTGCCTTATTGTTTTAAATATAGCTGCTGTAACGAATAACTGTTTATAAATGCATATACTTGATGGCTTTTACAATGTGTGATTATGTTATTTCGTGCTTTTTATTTATTCATTGAGCTGTTGGTGAAAGAAAATGTCTTGTATATGTCATTTAACGCCATTTAATGCATAAAAAGAAGCAAATACATGGTAGTGGCACAGATTTTAAAGAATCATTTAAGCTTTTTTAAACAATTTAGTTATGAATAATAAATATGCATCAATTATCCTATTTACTTGATTCTTAAAATATATACTTAACGTCATTTATGTGCTTTATTTTCAAGTTTTCCCCTTTAAAACCAAATATGATTTTGTTGATGTTGCATCTCAATCATATTAAATGTTAAAAATACAATATTTCCAATCTAATTTTGAGCACTAAGATGGTAGTCAATTTCATTTTCACCTAATAGCTATTTAAACGCATATACACATAACATTGCACAAAAATATTGTTTTAAAAGAAAGTAACGTATATAACAGAACTTCCAGTCGCCTAAACTTATGTTATTAATCTGCTATTAAGCTGCATCTAATTAAAATATCAATCATAACGATATGGAAGAAAACGATGCAAATGATAATAACACTATACTAGGAGTTTCCTTATCATCTAATGGTAACGTATTAGACTTGGCTATTGCATGGTAAATGCACATGTTCATAAAAAACTAACAGACATTTATAATATTTAAAGTAGCTAAGAATCATAATGTACAAAAAGCTCCCTCCACAAGTCTTTTGGCAGCCCATGGCCAAGTAAACAATAGTAATATATTTGAAAGTAATATATTTGAATTTGAATGTAAGTAACGTATATAACAATTACGTAAGCTTTAGTCATTTAAACTTATTGTCAGTTTGGTGATTTTAATTAAATTACTGTAAAACAATATGCAGATAGTAGGAAATGTGACCTATCTGGTCTAAATAACTTTCTTTTCAGTAATGTAGTGAATAGCCTACTACATGAAGCCTGCATGAGGGTAGCTATGGTTACCCCATAAATAAACATCTTTTGCAAGACTTAAGATTTGTGCAACATCCGTTTTCACACTTCTGAAATACCATACTAACTGAGGATATAGTCTAAAATTCTGCTACTTTCTGGCCACTTTTTTCCAATTTTTGAATCTCTGGCTCCCCTACTAATATATAAGAAATACATTCAGAATGGAAGAGTTGACTGAGAGGGGTAAGAGAGTTTGGCGAAGACAACAGGCACAATTAGAGCTAGAAAGGAAGGAGCTATTAGAAAAAATAAGGAGACAAGCAAAAGTCATGCAAAGTGAAGAAGGAGAGCTGAAAACCACTGATAGTGGACATAAACTCCTAACCAAAGATAAGCAGACTCATTTTATGGAACAACCATCTTGGGAGGAGAAAAAAGGGTTAATGGAACCCTTACAAGAGAAACACTTGGATATAGAGCAAGACAGCCAAGGCTCTGTAAGTGTTGTGCAGGAAGAAATTGTATCTAGTCCAGGTTTGAATAAGAAAGAGGAAGAATTATTGAAAAGGGTTGAAAAGTTAGAACTTGTAGAACAGAATTTGGATGAGGAAATTAAGCAGGGAGCAGCAGAAGAAGCTCTAAAAATAGAGAGACTTAAGAAGTTGAGCGAACAAACTCAGCATTCATTAAGAATTAAAGAGCTTAAAGAAAGGGAGATGGAGATTGAAGCAAGATTGAATGAGAAAATAAAGAAGCAGATAGAGTTAGATAGGAAGCTGAGTCTTCTTAGTAAACAAGAAGAACAGCTAATTTTAGAATCGGAGAACTTTGATGGTATTGCACAAAGCACACCAAAAGTAAAGTTTGATTTTCAGAAAAAGGCGTCAATGAGACAGCAGTCTGGCAAACAAGAGCCATTTCTGTCTCCAGAATCGAGTGAAACTCATATACGAGTATCAGAGGAGCAAGCCATAAAGGAAGATGCATTGAATAGAAGGGAAGAATACCTAAGACATTTAGAGAAGGAACTGCAGCAGAAAGAAGATAGCATTAGAGAACAACTAAGGCTTAAACCTGCCAGTACAGGCAAAGAACGAACTCTAGGAATGTCTGACATGATAGACACAGTCCAGAAAGATACAAGTATGATTGTCAAAAGACAAACAGACACTCTTTCTTCTAGAGATGAAGAAAAAGATATCACTATATTTTGAGGAATGGAAAGTGGAAATAGAATGCTTAAAGAAGTCGGGTGTATACCCTGAATATATAGTCAATCAAGCATTGTGAAATTCCGTAAAGGGCCAAGCTAGACGTGTACTGTTCACATTAGGATCTGCTGCTACTACAGAGCAGATAATGGATAAACTTGAAAGAACATTTGGAAATGTTGCAAGTGGCCAAACTGTTCTCCAAGAGTTTTATACTGCTGAACAGAAAGAAAATGAAAGTGTTACCCTATGGGGTATTCGACTAGAAGAAATTTTTCAGAGGGCTGTTGAGAAAGGTTTTGCCACTGAGAATCAAAGAGACAAAATGTTAATTGAAAGGTTTTGGAGATCACTTCGAAGCATAGACTTACAGAATGCAACAAGTGTGTATTATCATTCTGTTCAGTCTTTCGAAGTGCTGAGACAGAAAATACGGGCTGAAGAATATGCCATGGCAAGCAACAAAAAAGCCATAGACAAAAGTCTGACTAGAATAAGAGAAAAGGAGAACAATGTACAAAGCCCTGATACAAAAAGTGCATCGAAAGCTAGTTTTGAGTGCGTCTCTGACTTTATACCAAATGCACAACATAGTGTAGTAACACAAGACCAGAATGCAAAACTACTGAAAGAACTTATGGAAAGAATGACATCACTAGAAAAATCTATTAATAGGATCTCACAATCAACATCATGTGACAGAACAGATCAAGCCAATAGAGATTCAGGCCAGAATTATACTAACAAGGCTACAAATAAGACAAATAAGAAACCTTTAAACCAGTAGGTGTCGTTATTGAAGGGCAAATTAACGACACAAATGGCTTAAATATAAGCCCTAGCAATAACATCTTAGAAAGGCTAATAGGAAAAGGAAACGAAAGCGAAATATTAATTGCTGGTGTCAAAGTAAAAGGCCTAATAGATACTGGGTCCATGGTTAGCACCATTGCTGAAGAATTTCTATGTGAATTGAACGACGGTCCGTTTATTCATGCAATTGATGAACTGGGGCTGAGAGTGAATACTGCTAATGGACAATCTATGCCATACTCTGGTGTAGTGGAGATGGACATAATAGTTCCTTGCTTTGGGAATAAGTCCTTGACAGTACTTATGCTTGTTGTGCCAACGACTGAGTACAACCAAGAGCTACCAGTCATAATAGGTACTAATGTCATACGTGACATAAAGGATAGTCTATCAAATGCAGAAAAAGTTCCACTAGAATGGGAAACTGCTTTTGAGGCAATCCAAAGTGATAGAGTTGGAGTAGCAAGAACTACCAGAAAGCTAACATTGCAGCCCAATGAAGCCAAGACAATTACATGTCTTGTTCGAAAGAACGGAAATATAGAGGCAGCCTTGACAGAGCCTACAGAGAAGGCAATATCTGCAAGGGTAACAGTATGCCCTAGAGTCGTCAGAGTTGATAAACCTGGCAAAACAGCTCGTATCCCAGTGAGTGTATGCAATATATCTGCAAAAAGTGTGACATTACATGCACAAGCAGAAGTCTGCAATTTAGAAGTAATTAAAGTGCTTGATAGAGATCCAGTAAAGGAAATGACAGATAGTAAGCTACAAGTAGAACATCACCAGCAAAGCATTGGTGAAAAGAAAGTTGATATAAATCTTGATGACTCTGTTTTAACACCAGAACAGAAAGAAAAAGTTCAACAGTTTCTCTCAGGATGGTCACAAGTATTTTCACAGGGTCCAACAGATCTAGGCAGGACAAATATCGTTGAGCATGAAATCCACCTCACAGATGAACATCCCTTCAAGGAACCATTCAGGAAAATTCCTCCTGCCTTAGTACAAGAAGTCAGAGAACATCTCAAGGAGATGATGGAGATCGGAGCCATACGGGAATCAACCAGTCCTTTCAGCTCTAATGTAGTGATAGTCAGGAAGAAGGATGGGTCAATACGCTTCTGCATTGATTTCAGAAAATTGAATCAGCGCACTATCAAGGATGCGTACCCCATCCCTCGGATTGACGGCACACTACATTCACTTGCTGGTTCTAAATATTTCACCACTCTTGACTTAAAGAGTGGTTACTGGCAAGTGGAGCTGAGAGAGTGTGATAAGGCCAAGACTGCATTCCGTGTGGGCTCGCTTGGCTTCTTTGAATGCAACAGAATGCCTTTTGGATTGTGCAACGCACCTGCAACCTTTCAGAGATTGATGGAAAGATGCATGGGAGATTTGAATCTCAGAGACTGTTTAATATATCTGGACGATATCATCATCTTTTCATCAACCTTTGAGGAGCACCTCCAACGTCTGCAGGCTGTCTTTGAGAACCTGGAGAAGCACAATCTGAAATTGAAGCCAAGCAAGTGCGAGTTTTTCAAGGAGAGAGTTGTCTACCTTGGTCACCTGGTATCTGCTGAGGGCATTCACGTGGACCCCACTAAGACTGAGGCTGTGATAAATTGGCCTGTGCCAAAGTGCACAAAAGATGTCAGGAAATTCCTTGGGTTCAGTGGCTACTATAGGCGGTTTGTTGAAGGGTATGCCACTATTGCAAGACCACTAAATGATCTGTTGGTAGGCCATCCTACAAACCCTGAGGCAAGGAATAAGAAATCTGCCAAGCCTACACCATTTGTTTGGGGAGAAGATCAGCAGAAAAGTTTCGAGATGATCATTGATCGGCTGACTAGTCCTCCTGTGCTTGGCTATGCCGATTACCAGTTGCCATTCACACTTCACACAGATGCTTCAGGGACTGGCTTAGGTGCAGCACTCTGCCAGACTCAGGAAGGAGTTAACAGAGTGATTGCCTATGCAAGTCGGAGCCTGAAGCCAGCTGAAAAGAACTATCCAGCTCACAAGCTGGAGTTCTTGGCGCTGAAGTGGGCTGTTAGTGAGAAGTTCCATGATTATCTGTATGGGACCAAATTTGAAGCCATCACAGATAATAATCCACTGACTTACATTCTCACGACAGCCAAGTTGGATGCAACTGGTCAGCGGTGGATAGCAGCCCTGTCAAACTACAATTTTGACATTAAGTACAGGAGCGGCAAGAAGAATGCTGATGCTGATGGGTTGTCTCGAATCAGAGAGGAGGGGGTGGAACATGAAGTAATCATCCCTGGTGTGATTAAAGCTGTGTGCCAGTCAGTGCTGGTAGAGACTGAACAGTGCCCCTTGATTGAGAGTGTTGCCCTTACAACGCAACATATTGACTCTCAAGAGGACATACCAGAAAGTCTACTTCAGGCCACTGCACTGACTGACCATGACTGGCGCAATGCACAGCAGCAAGATCCCACCATCAAGCTTGCTATTCAGCTTCTCAAGTCAGGTGCTAGAAAACCTGCTTCACAGGTTCTAGCGGATCCTATGTATGACGCGAGATATCTGAAAGACTGGGACAAGCTATATCTCCGTGATGGCATACTATACAGATCTGGTATAGTTAGCAACCAAGACTTTCAGCAATTGGTTGTGCCAAGCACATACAGGGATAATATTTTCAAAGCTCTCCATTCAGATTTGGGGCATCAAGGACGTGACAGGACCACGTCTTTGATTAAGCAGCGGTTCTTTTGGCCGGGTATAGATGCCTTTGTTGCTGAGCAAGTTCGGCAGTGTAACAGATGCATTCTGCGTAAGGCAAACCCTGGCATCAGTGCTAACCTTGTGAGCATTGAGTCTACTGCCCCAATGGAGATCGTTTGTCTGGATTATCTTTCGTTGGAACAGTCCAAGGGTGGCATAGAAAATGTTTTGGTCATTACTGGTCATTTTAGCAGATATGCCCAGGCCATTCCAACGAAGAATCAGACGGCAAAGACTACTGCTCGAGTTCTTTTTGACCAGTTTGTTGTGCATTATGGCTTTCCAGCCAGATTGCACAGCGATCAAGGTCAGAACTTTGAGAGCAATGTTATCAAAGCTCTTTGTGAGATTGCCGGTATCCAGAAATCCAGGACAACCCCCTACCACCCCATGGGCAATGGGCAGGTTGAACGCTTCAACCAGACGCTCCTGAAAATGTTGGGAACATTGGAGGAATACCAGAAGTCAGACTGGAAAGCTCATGTACCTACATTGGTACATGCATACAATGCAACTATCCATGACTCTACTGGTTATTCCCCATATTTCTTAATGTTTGGCAGGCATCCGCGTCTGTCGATTGATGCATTCCTTGGATTGTCCCCAGACCCTCTCTCAGCAAGGCAGCAGACAGAATATGCTAGGAAACTACGTGAACGACTAGCTTTTGCTTATCGTGCAGCAGAGAAAGCGGCGAAGAAGAGTTCAGCAAAGCACAAGGCCTCATATGACATCAAGGTGAGGCATTCCACTCTTCAAGAAGGTGACAGGGTCCTAGTTAAGAATGTTGGCTTACGTGGTAAAAGGAAGATAGCCGATCGATGGGAGAAGACACCATACATCGTCAAGTCACAACCCAATCCAGACATACCCGTGTATGAGGTTCAATCTGACACTCCCAGAGCCCGTAAGACCCGAATGCTTCATCGGAACCTTCTACTTCCTTTTTTCTGTTTGAAGCCCAAAGGTAGAACTCCTATCACCAAGCCCCAGCATCCTCGTGACAGATCTCCTCTGCAGCAGCCTGGGTCATCGAAAGAGCAGGGTGGTCATACCAGTGTAGACATTACAGCTGGCGTGCCAAGATACAGAACACCTATGAAGAGGCAACCAGGGGAGCTAGGTCTTTACCCAAGATCAACACCTCTTTCTACATCAAATGAGTCTTTGAACAGCGATGATAGGCCACAAAGACCCAGAAGGACACGCCAGCCACCAGCATGGATGAAGTCACCAGATTGGATCATCTCAAAGCCACAGTAGTTTTCAGGGATAAGAGATGTCAGCATTTTTTTTTTTAAATGTGAACCATACATTATATACAGCAGATGGTTCCATTTGTATATTTTTCAGCTTTGTTATGTGATGTATTTTTGCGTCTAGTCTATCACATGACATATTAGTATCACATGGTAGTATTTAATTTCTCATGTTCATTATTGGTTGCATTGTTTACTTGCTGTGTAATTTGGCAGCATTTTTTCCGTGAGATATGCGGAATCGTTTAATCATTTCATCAGGGGTCATTTCTTATGTAGTCACAGCTCGCTTATGTGACATCGCATTTTGTTTGACAGTCGTGACATTTCTCGTTGTTGTATCATGTTACTGCTTTTGTAGCAATGAAGTCAAGTCATATTTAAGTTCGTTTTGGGAATCATTTCAGCGTGCGCAGTGACTGTAAACATAAATATTATGGTTAAGATGGTACATGCTTTATGATCTAGCGCATTTATTTTTTCAGTAACTGATATGAAATAGTTGTAGAATACCTTCAACACTAATTTGACTTCTTGCCTAAACTGAGAAAGTTCTTCACAGTGACTCACTGTGTTATTATAAATATATTAAGAAATAAGTGTCACATGCAAATCCTTTCTTGGATGGATTAAACCCATTTTTTTATATGTGCCCTTCCCTTATGTTGTATATAGGAAACATCACTAAATGCATCATCTTATCACTTTGAATTTAATCAATTGTACCACTGATCCTGAGTTAAGATAATTTAAATGTCGGGACACCATTTCGCAAAGAGGGGAAGAATGTCATAGGGTGATAATTTATTCCTACCTGTTTCCTATAATCCCCATCATTTCCCATTCCTATATCCTATAGCCCATTCCCTGTTAACCAGATCCTATAGCCCTCTATTCAGGTTACGTACATTACTCACTCAAATGGTGGTTCTTGTAGCACATTGTAGGTAGTGTAGGTGTAGTTGTAGTGAGATTCTATGTGTAACGCTTCGGTGCACTTGCCTTTTATCCTTACACCTGAGTGTGTCATTATTATTATCATAGAATATTAGCTCAGAATATATGATATTTCATTATATATTACAGGTTAGTGATGCTTTTCATTTGTATGTTGGAAATGCTGTATGATACTGTTATTTGTATTGTATTTGTACTTTTGTGAATTTGCATATTTCTCATTTTCATTGAATCTGCATTCGGGCGCAACGTATCACATCTGTGGGTGAGGTAATGTAAACTATGGCGCCTTGTACATGTAATAGATCAGCTGTATGCGACTATACAGTTGTTCTATTACATGGCACTGGGCACTTGCCTTTTATCCTTACACCTGAGTGTGTCATTATTATTATCATAGAATATTAGCTCAGAATATATGATATTTCATTATATATTACAGGCGTTGAGTTGTTCATTTTTAAAAGAACCCACGACCATTTAACCATATAGAGGGTTAGAAAATCAGCCGTGGACATATGCAAAACCAGAAGAAATTTTAAAATTTGTTCATAATCGTAATTTTAACAGATATAATAACTAGCACTTGACTGTGATTATTTTTGTATATTGATGGGTGTTTTAAAATTGTTATAGAAGAGCAAACAACATGCTTATAGTTTTGCAGCACTTGTCTACGATTAGCGTTTGAATAATTAGTTTTGATGGTGCAAAAGAAAAATCCGCTTGAAAAATGCTTATATCACCATAGCGAATGGAACTTAACAGCGTCTAATTTCCTGCTTTCTGGGTGGTTAAAATGGCATGAATTTCGACCAGTGTCCTTTTCTATGCCTATTCAAAGCTATATATCTAAACCAAATTAAGCGCTAATGATGTAAAATTTATATCAGTTGATAGACAAAAGCTAGACCTTTCAAAATATATATACTTATGGTACCGTAAATTATATAATTGTAGAGATACAGCCCGATTCTACGAACATAAAAAATTACCCTCGTAGTAATGGATGGCACTCTGGACCCAAACTTTTAAGCCTGAAAAGAACTTAGAATTTTTCAAGCTTAAAAATTTTGGGTCCAGAGATGCCTACCCTGGTAAGCTTGAGTGACTAGCTGTGAATAATCTGGTTGGATCTATGATTGTGATAGTTTCCTGGTCTGATTCACTGGTTGGGCTGTGATTATGATAGTTTCCTGGGCTATTGGGAAATACCTTAGTTTATTTTGACTGCACTGTAATAGTTTCCTGGTCCTGCTGTGGTGATATATAAAATAACTTAGTTAAATTCAGCTTTGAAGATAACTTAGTCATTTTAGGGGTATAGTATGTGGTAATATATGGTGTATGTAATAGTCAAGGCTACTTAGCACCATGCGTCTTAGAGTCTCTTGGTCAATCAAGACCTCAACTCCTAGAGGTATCACTCTTTAGCGTTAACTAGTGTATAGTTAGTCGTCTCAAGCTTACTACTACTGATTTTTTTAATGGAAAGAACAACAAAGACTGGTGAACATTTCTATAACTTTATTGCCCCGCTAACTATAACTGAATACAATGACAGAAGATTAGGGCCGTCCCTCTGTTCATTGTTTACAATATATCTTCTTAACATATTTACAACATATTATACATAGGATACTTCTTTGAAAGGTGATATGAATAATTGTGACATTTACAAGTCTGTATTCTGTGTTTGAATAAAAAGTCAGGAGGAGCCATGCGTCTCATTCCATTCTGGGATAGGATGACTCTGGCATAGTTATAGCTGAACCTCAACGCGATATCTCTGTCATTCTGGTATAAATCATCTCCAGTTCCATATAGTTCTTGATGAATGGCTGTGTTTAGATCTAGTCCTTTGTTGGGCTGGTAAATGATGTAGATACACCGCATTCCACATACTTTGCTCCATGGACTCTGTAAACATTCTTGGTTATGGATCCATCTTGTAGAGTTTCTTTGAATAAATGGTAGAACATATTGCTCTTCTGGTGGTCTTCCATATGAATCGAAGTAGATAACTTGATCTCTTCTGAAGTAGATAGCCACCCAATGTTCCCCTGGATATGAAGATATATCTGTATTTACAATGTAAGCCTTCATATCCAGTGGTTTCTTCTCTGGTAGTGAATCCTTGGCACATACTTCACCTTTCACAGGTATATTGTTTATGACTTTGATAAGTTCAACAGTGGTCATTTTTATTCTGTTTCTGGGCTCTTCTCGTTTTCTTCAGTTTCCTTTTCTTCATAGGATTCTTTGAGCTTCTTGGCCCAGTACGTCTTCCACTGTTCTGTTAAGTCACTTTGATTTTTCTTGAAGTACTGCCAGTTTTTATAGGCTTCTTGATTTTCTCCTGGCGTCAGGTGATTGATCCCTGTTGTAAAGTTCATAGGGTGTCGCCATTTGTCGCCATACAGATACAGTTGTGCTAAGACTAAAGGTAACACCCTTGTGCACAAGGAGTGCACAAGGTTTAAGCTTGGTGTCCACTACTAGTTCACTGGCTTAGTGAACTACGTAGTTTATTTTTTTCACTCCATGTGCACTCCATGTCTTACCTTTGAGCCAGAGGGGTAGTAGAACATTTTAATTAATGAAGTGAATAAAAAACATCATGAACTCATGGCATTTATGTTTAATCATTAAGAATCTGTAGCCTTTAAAGTTTACAGAATACATTATAAATATATTTTTATAACTCGATTGGTAGAGTATTAGACTTGATTTTTGCTAGTTCGAGGCTCACTGAAGGCACTGCGCCGTGTCCTAGTCCTCTGCTTATTATAACAGAGAGAGAGAGAGAGAGAGAGAGAGAGACTAATTAAAAGATCTATTTTAATCCATGTCCATGATCGGTTCTAAAATACTTAGGTTAATGATGTCACCATTTTATGTACGAGTAGCGAAGGCTCTGGTGAGACTACATGCATATATAGTTTCGATATTTCGACTTCTCAAGAAAAAAATGGCTGTGGTTATAATACCCGTTGTAATCGCCACCTGGGAAGCGATTCTATTGCATACTCTAGAGAATCAGCGTGAAACCAGGGTCTGATCAGGGTACAAACTATTTGCAAAATGGCAAATGGTACCAGCAGACGACAATGTATACCCTTATGCGACTTTTTCTTCGTTACTAAATTTAGGGTCTCTAATCGAGTCAGTATTGGATCCGAATCGCGCCCGATGTTCTTTTGGGCCTGATCGGGGTACAAACTATTTGCAAAGCATACTGTCCGATAGCCTGGGTCCTGTCGTCAATATTTTGACAATATTTTCTAATGCTAATATACAAAAAAAAAATACAACATCAAAGGTATCGGTTGTCCGTTATTGATTTCGATTAATATTGACCAAGTAACGGAAAATTAAAAAAGAAGAAAAAATGATCAGACTGGAACCCAGGCTAACTGTCCAATGGCTTTATCAGCAAAGGGATGGGATAATTTCCGTTTTCCGAAATGATCAGCTCTACCTGGCACAGCGGGAGTTTGATCATCTGTGTGAAAAAGCTCAAACTTAAGGATCTATGGCCCAAAGCTATTTGCTCTCAAAGTAATTTAGTGCATTTTCTGTCATATTATATTTTTACTGAGACAAAATGATAAAATTAAGCAAGAAAAACAAAACAGAATTTTGCGTTCTCTTCCATTGAATTAGACACTGCCCAAGCTAAGTTATTCACTGAAATGAATAATAATAATAATATTATCTGAATCCTGCAAACATTGCAGCCTCCTGTCAGACGCAGCATTTTGTCGAGCCTGATCAGGGTCTAAATTGTTTGAAAAGGTTATCACTGTAAGACAATCACATGCAACAGAATCGGACCGACGCACACGTAAATCTCGAGATTTTATAAGGACATTACAAGGACATTACACAGGTACTTTCATATTTAACCTATATATAAATTATTCCTTGCTAGCAGCGACTTTTGTCGTCTGCTGATAACCTTAGTAAGCAGTTTGAACCCCAATCAGGATCAACATTTTGTCGGTTCACAGTTTGACACTGATGTGAATAACAAAGTCGCTGATCAGACTGTCACTCGCGGTGACTTTTGTCGTCTGCTGATAACCTTGGCAAACGTTCGGACCCTGATCAGGACCAGCAGTGTAGACCCAAACAGTCTGACACTGATGTGCATAACAAGGATTGTGAACCAGACTCTGCGGATAGTCTTTTTCATAAACAGTAAAAGAATGTTTTGTTGAAACTTAGATTCATTTTATAAGGCCATGTAAATGGCATGGTCTTCATCTACATCTTTACTTTAAGCAAGCAGCGGTGGCGTTTTTCACTAAGAGACTCTAAGGCTCATATAGCAATGGATATTTTTACATTTATAAAAAAGACACTGATGAAAGAATACGTAGCTGTTTTGAACCTTGAAGTTCTAATGCTTCCGCATTATCTTATATTTTAATTTGCTATTTTTGCAGAAGTGGATCATAAATTAATGACACTGTTTATACAAGCAATTGAACTGGGAGCGCAGTGGTTCAGTGGTAGAGTGCTTGACTCAAGACCGAAGGGCCGTGGGTTCTAGCCTCACCGGCGTCACTGCGTTGTGGTCCCTGAGCAAGACACATTTATCCTAGCTTAGTACTGGTTCAACCCAGGAAGATCCGTCTCTATATAACTGAAAGACTGTTGATGGGACGTAAAGAATCAAATCAAACAAACAAAAACAAGCAATTGAAGATAACAGATAAGATTATAATCGCTTGACTGGTTAATTATCACACCTTTATTTCTGTCTGTGGTCACTTGACTTTATAGTCGGGGAACCAAGGTCGCGTATCGTGCAAAAACACACATTTTTTGCACCCGAAAGGTATACGGCTAGAATTTTGTATACTGATAGTCTAAATGGTGCTTGATATGAAACCACTGTAGAATTGCATTTTGCGGGAAAATGCATTTTTGTATGCCACATAGGTCATGTTAAGCAATCTTTCATAGCATAGAAATTGTGATGTTTCCCTTATCAAGTTAAAGAGTGTGCTTTTGGTCTTCAAAAGAACCGTCTCATTTAATAGGTCCATTTAAGTACCCACAACATATGTTTTGGTTGAAAAATAGCAAAACTAATTTTCCATTACGCACTCTTATCTGGAGGATTGGTATGAGAAGCCGTTTGACTGTTCGATAATACAATAATACACTATCAAATGCATTTAAAAGTATGGGCAGTCATTTGTGCACCAAAATAATCTTCTTAGGGACATTTTTGTCATTACAAGTACTATGCGAGTACACATGTATAAATACGCGTGGGCGGAGTGTTGTGGACTACTTATTGTTGGAATATTCGGACTTCGAAACAATTTCGCATTTTAGCGTCTGTGAAATAGATGAACACTCAGACCACTGTGCATTATTTTTCCGGTTAAAGTTATCGCACAGTAATACTTTCACCGTAGATAATTCTAAACAGAATAATATAAATAATCCTTTAAAAAAACTTGTATGGACATGTGAAAATGAAGATCAATTTAGAAATCATATTTTGGGTGGAATGGAGAAATATAACAACTTGTTTACAAGCTTAGATAACAATAGCTCATCAATTGATAATCTAGTAGAAATTTTTTCTACTTTACTTTTTGACGATGCATACCAGTATTTTGGTAAAACGGTACGTCCCGAGGATCAAACAGCCCGACATCCTAGGACTAACCCTTGGTTTGATAATACATGTAAAATTGAAAAACAAAATTTCAATCGTGTAAAACTTGAGTATAGCAGATGTCGTTCAGATTTGAATAGAGCAAATGTCACAAGATGTAGAACCAAACTTAATAAAGCAAAACGTCGGGCAAAAGCAATTTTCAAATTCGAAGAAGGAAAGCGGGTGCAAAAAATAGCTAAATCAAATTCAAAACAATTTTGGAAAGAAATTAAAAAATATATTAAACGAAAAGGGCAATCATTCGATGATCTCTCCGCGGATTACTTCTTTGAACATTTTTCATCAGTCTTTCGGGCGCATCTGACCGAAAATAACCCAGAAAATACACAAGCAGGCGAAAATGCAGATTTCATTTTGGATAATCCTATCACGGAAGAAGAACTCAAAAAGGTCATTATGTCACTTAAAAATAACAAAAGTCCAGGAATCGACGGTTTGATATCTGAAATTTTTAAATGTTCTCAAGATATACTTTCTCCAATTTTATTAAAATTATTCAATTATGTTTTTTCGAATGGTGTCTATCCCAGTTCATGGTCAGAAGGCCTCATTACACCAATCCATAAAAAGGGAGACTTAGATAATTCTAATAACTACAGAGGCATCACTCTTATTAATACACTTTCCAAAATTTATTCGCATATATTAAATAATAGGCTGCTATTATGGGCATCAGATAACGAAAAAATTATAGATTGTCAGTTTGGCTTTCAACCAAATAAGTCCACTGTAGATTGTATATTTATTTTTCATACTATAATTTCAAAAATCTTAAATGGCGGTGAAAAGCTGTACTGTTGTTTTGTAGATTATCAAAAGGCATTTGATTTGATAAACAGAGGGTTACTTTGGCAGAAACTTGTTCGAGATGGTTGCAGCTCAACCATGATAAAAGCATTACAGGCCATGTATCAAAGTGTTAAAGCATGTGTGAGATACAAAATGTGTCTTCCTCATTTTTTAACATTCATTGGGGGGTAAAGCAGGGGGATCCATTATCACCTGTTCTCTTCATCCTTTTTATCAATGATCTTTTAGTGAGCACGTCTGTAGATGACACGACCGTTGTAACTGTCAACCAGATCAACTTGTTTATGCTCCTATATTGTGACGATGCGGTACTATTTGCCAAATCGCCAGAATGTTTACAAAATATGTTGAATAAACTCTGTGAGTATAGTTGTATATGGGATATTAAAGTAAATACTGACAAGACGAAGTTGATGATATTTGAAAAAGGGAGGAAAACCGATGTTAATTTGTATTATAATGACTCATTATTAGAAGTGGTTGACAATTTTAAATATTTAGGTGTTATGTTATACAGAAATGGTTCTTGGAACAGAACACAGAAATGTTTATCAGAGTATGGTTCCTTTGCACTACATAACTTGAACAAACTCTTCCAAAATATAACTTTATCTTATGAAGAAAAGTTTAAACTCTTTGACTGCCTAGTGGGCTCTGTACTTAACTACGCTGCTGAGGTATGATGCTTTCATAAAGGCCCGGATGTTAAACGCTTACACACACGGTTCTGCAGGAGCCTACTTGGCGTCAAAAAGTCAACTAATTTATCTGCACTTTATAGTGAATTGGGCAGAAAGCCATTACTTGTTTTTAGAAAAATTAGACTCCTTAAATACTGGGTTAAAATACTTAACAAAGATAATATTCTTTTGAAAAATATTATTATATGCTCTTAGATGATACAATAGCTGGAAATAATTATAATGGGCAAAACTGGGCTTTTCAGATAAAAAACATGCTCAACGATTTAGGCTTCAGTCATGTATGGAATAACCAAGAGCAAAATGATATTCCATTTAATGAAATAAAACAAAGAATTATTGATCAGGCGAATCAAGAAATTTTAATGGCAAATACCACTTCATCAAAACTTGAAACGTACTGTCTATTCAAGCTAGACACTAGTTGTGAATCTTACTTAAATAAATACAAATTTGCATTGAGCCGATTCAGACTTATCATGCGACAGTCTGCATGCCTAGTTTTAAACCCGATCACGGTTTATAGCTATGGTTTCCTCTTTAATTGCACGAGGGTGGGTCAGGCCTCAGACTCTATGACGGCTCTGACGTAAAGCTTTAATCGGTGGGCTGGTGCCTGATGCTTATCTGTAGCTGGACCCACCGTGGCTCAACTTGAGGTGTTCTTTAGCTCTGACTATCTGTGAGTCATGAGCCCTTTTCTTTATTTCATCATGGAGTGTTAATTTGATTAGAGTGTTTTCCATGATGATACATTGCATTAGTTAGATGGCCTCCATGCGAGCTGAACATTTCTTGTACTTCAACAACAGCAGAATCTAGGGCGAAGATTTGGTACCAGTAAAATGCATTGAAGCCCCCCGGTGGCTTAGGCTGCTGTCCGTTCTAAGGCAGTGGTTCTGTTGTTGTTGACTTTTTGTTTATTGTTACTCCCATTGTGGGAGTCTGTAATTGTTCTATGTTTTGTTGTACGTTACTTTATGTCCATTCTAGTATTGCAATCATCTTGATGGGGAAGAGAGAGCTGATTGCTTTGCTTAATTTGTCTTCTTGGTGTCTTGTGATGGTTGAGCGGCTCTTCCTCGTGGTGCCACGGGGTTGTCTGCAGTTTGTGATTGTGGTATTTCCTGATCATACTCACTTACTATTTTTAGCTCACACAATCTCGCTTTAGAAACAGGCCGATATTACAATACTCCAAAAGAAAATAGAATATGCACCTTCTGTAACATGAACAAAATTGAAAGCGAATATCACTTTTTATTGGTTTGCCCATTGTATGCAGAGCTACGGCGACAATATCTACCTCAGTATTATTGTAGATGGACTTCTTTAACTAAATTCAAGAATTTAATGCAAAGTAAATCTGAAAAAGTTATTAAACGATTAAGCATATATATATTTTTTTGCTCAAAACAAAAGAAACCTCAGTGCTTAACCCATAGATATACATTGTTTTTGTATTAAATATTGCATACTGCTATATCAACAAAAAAGAAAAAAAAGCATCATTTGAATATTAATGCGTCTTGTCGACACCTGTGCAGCGCTAAAGCCGTGCATCGGTGATGACAGGGGGACATTTCATAGTTCATGTCAGATGTGGAAAACTCTATTCCATCAATTGCTTCTGGTAAATTATTTCCTTGGTACCTTTGCTTAATGTATGTATATGCTTTTGGCGAAAAGCATTTTTGTATGTTTAATGCCAATAAAGTATTTGTATTGTATTTGTATTGTATTTCTGCACCTCATACAGGGACAGACAGGTTTTCCATGGTGATATGATAATAGTTATACGAGATTTTTCAAATTTATTTTACCACTGTTAAATGAAATTATTGTTTTCAGTAGATAAAAATCCCATTGGTCCCTACAATGACCCTCTGTTTCAAAGCTGCTGTAAATATGGTAGATAAACATCCTTTAAACCTTGATAAATTTCATTTATGTGTTAAAATGCTCTTAAGTTGTCCTGGTATGTAAATACGCACCCGCTGGTATGAACTAAATAACTAAGTATCAAATTATCGTGGTTTCATATTTTTACTTTTCAGCTACCTTTTCAAGTTTACATAGAAAATAAAATAAATTGTCTTAAATTATGTCCCAAACGTCTGTCTATCTGTATGCAGTGTTTAAACCCATTCAATTCAAAATGTATTTATTTATATAAAAAATATTCAATTGAAATCACTTTAGCAGGAGGACAAAAGTGAAAAAGAAAGCACACATTTTTTAACGAGATATGCTTCCAAGCGATATATTAATAATTATCAAATAAATTTTGGGGCAATAAATGCAGTTTTAATTTTAAAAGGAATCTATTAATTTAATTTCAAAATGGGGGTGCCCTAATCTACATGCTTTAAAAATCAATAAGCAGTATTCTTAGATGACCACCACTGCTTCTAAGGTCTACGCCGATGTTGTATTATTATATAAACTCAATATTTTTCAATCCTGAACTTTTTTGATAAAAAATATATAACATTTTGAAAAATAATATTTTTACATGTTCTTGCTGGGCTTCCGTAGAAAGTTGACTGCTCTTGCGTTATGCAAGTCGATCGAGTCTGCTATACAATGTTTTCACATACATCATAGAATTACCTTTGCAACCATACCAAATCCACCTGTATACCTTTCGGGTGCAAGGGTTAGCATTTTTTCTACCTTGGTTCCCCGACTATTAACCCTTTACCTGCTAGTAATGTATTTCGTTCGTTTTCTGTTGCTAATCTTTGCAAGCAGTTTAGACCTAGACTAGATCAGGTCCGACAAAACATCGGGCCTGGTCTGGATTTAAACTGACACTCTGAAAATATTCATGAAAAGAATTTTGAAAACTAACATTTTAAAACTATATCAGCAGACAACAAAATCAAACGAAAATTACCCAGCTAGCAAAGAGTCAGCACAATACATTTCCTCTGCGGATTATGTATTTGCCAAAAAGTGGAGACCCAGATTAAAGGCCGCATTCCATCAGGAGTGAGTGAGTGTTTGTGTTTTACGCCCCATCTTCAGCCTAAGACAGGCATTTCATTAGGGTCTACATTTTTGCTTAGGCCAGAAATATATTAGAAATTAAACAAATTTTGTGAAATCAAAAGAACTGCTAGTTATTTATAGATACATGTATGATATGGCTATACACTGTCTGTAAAACTATTATTTCGGCTAATAGTGGCAAATCAAACGACATTCAAAATACAATTTGAGCCTAGTGCATGAGGCCTCTAACAATGTGGCATTTTGACATGTGTAGACTCAGACGAGCCTCTGCAGCCTTCTTTTAGGCTTAGAAACTCCAAATGGTGTTCAGTCAGTAGCTTAACATATACTCAACGTCAGTGAAAAGTTACCAGTAAACCACATACACTTAACATAGGACAATATTTAGTTCATTCTGAACGAAGAACGGCGGATACATCAACACACAGTTTTATGGCATAGGGTGCCATGCATCACCACTATAGAAAATGGTATCCATCACATCCGAATGCATTATAATCATTCACTGATGGACCCCTGTAGCTTCCATTGCATTGTATAGGAAAATGCAAAGTTTGGCGGTACCTTAAAGTTTGATCCTCTTTTTTTCGTGTTTAATGGGATAACCTTAACCATTTTGGTGGCGTTTTCAATGAAAATGTCTAGGGCATGTCCTGGCATGGTGTCTTCTGAAAATGATGATTTCAAATTCTCAAAAACTGCGAAAAACATAAAATGCACGTGCATCACGTGTACCATAGTTCCAGGGCTCATGTAACTGTTTTATCTCTCCAAACCAGCTTGTCGTTGACCAGAAACATGAACGTAACAATAGCCAAAGAGCTGTATTATCTATATCCGAAATATCGAAATTTCGATACTGGTAACTTTTCATTGACGCTGAGTATATATTATCATCGAGCTACCATCTCCATGTAGACCCCCACCCTAGAGTTATAAAAAATTGATTTACTCTTTATCTCCTAGTTTAGTCTGCTGATAACTTTTGCAACCAGCTGGGGCGCAGATTAGGCCCGCCAAAATGTCAGGCCTGACCTGGATCCAAACTATTCGTCACTCTGATTGTAGTCCTTAAAGAATTTTTGGAAAAAGTTGATTTTGAAAAAAAAAATCAGCAGATTACAAAAAAGCATGAAAACTTACCCAGTTAATAAGGCTACGCAGAATGTGGGTACTCATCTCGGACAAAATAAACACGGACTGGTCACTTTCATACAGGTAAATGTATATATTGGAAATACGTTGTCGTGACTCAACGGTGGCTGAGCTTTCAAAACTGACGTATATTCCAGATTAAATAATCATATCTCCATTATTTCTCTACATACCTTTGAATTGTCTTCAAAAAGCAATGGTTCAGTATACTATCTTTACGACTGTATCAATGTATTTATTGAAAGTTTAACTGTCTTTATGAACATCAGCAAGAAACCAAGGTACCCTTTTTAGCTATTTTCGGCACTTTTAGCCGAAACTCGCCAGAAATCAACATAAAAAGATGAGACAACTTCAATTCTTTTTACTGAAACTCATAATATTTCAGCTTCGCTTACTTGGAGTAACCTCTTATACTCTCGTGTAAGTTCAGAATCAATTTTATTGGCTGTAGTTCTTTGAAATAGCGCTAAAATAAAGCCTCGACAACACACCTTTGTATTTCCGTCAGTGACCAGTCCGTTTATACTGAGTACTCACTCAGACCCAATAAACCATCAGTGTAAACAATCAGGAGCATCCTGATCTGGGTCTACTTTAATTGCATAGACCTGTCTATTTAACAACTTCTAAGTATTTAGCACTATGATACACATTCAGTGGACGACAAAACTGTTATAGATACTGGTCTTGATCTACACTTTTTAATATATTATGTTTGGGCCTAAAATGGTAAAGGTTAATTTGTTATATATTTACATTGTACTTCACAGTAAATTATTTCGTCGTCTGGAATTTACAAACAGTTTGTACCCAGATCAGTTAAATGAGCAGGTGGTCTGTCTTTGTTTAATGGCCAATAAAATGAAACTATAGGAATCTTTAAATCTAAAAATCAATATTAGTTTATAATAAAAATCATCAAATTTCATCTAAAAAAATCACAATTATCATTAAAGAAAAGAAAATGAAGAAAAGAAGATCATGAGAAAGTAATTTATTTTCATTTTTTAACTTAAAGCACCTCAAAAAAAGCTTCTGAAAATGTTGTCTGCTTCAGTCGTCTGCTGCATGCATTTGGTTTATTGATACATATAAGTGTAGAGACACACAGTGTGGACCCAGATCAGACTGCTACTTATAGGAACTATGAATGGATGAACGAATGAATATTTCATTTATTAAAATTGAATGAAATATAAGGGAAAAAAAGAATGAATGAAATAATGGATGAAAAATATATTCCTAATTTATATATTTTATTATAAATTGGTATTAATCTCTTATAACCATCAATGTTTAGATATCAAGAGACGCCTTGTTCATGCATATAAGACTATTAATGTGTCTAGTTCACATGGTGTCCACTACCTAGTGCACAATAGTGCACTATGACGTTCACTATTAGTGAACTTTGAAGTCTAGATGAAGTTATCTGCAGTGAACACGGAGTGCACTTGGTGTTACCTTTAGTCTTAGCACAACTGTAGTTCCAGATTCTATTGGCAAAGTCTTCCATCACATCATAGATGTTTAGGCCCTTTAAGCCTAGATCATGACATCCATAATCTTCAATCCATTTTCTTGGAGAAGTCCATAGACACATATCGTGGTATTTCTGACTTGGATGGTCGATCCTGCATACCTGACACTCATGCTTCGCACAGTCTCCAACTGCCATCTTTAGACAAGTCAATATGGCTTGTTTTAGAAGTCTCTTCATAAGACAATCCATGTCCTCATCAATCATCTTCTACTTCTTTCTGTAAGGTACTCTTCTCATCTGATGGCTGGAATGTTGCACTGTATGCATCTGTTTGGTACATCAAGTCCTGTTCAATGAAGTATCCTGCGTTCATCTTTAGTAATCTGTGGTAACTTCTCTAAGTCAGTTAATTTCTATCAGGTTGTCAAACTCTGCATACACAAGCACGTTGATTGTCTTGGCAAGTGATGTTGCAAACTGAAACTCCAATCTGAGGTCCCCAGTTTTTATAGGGTGCAAATGCACAGTATCGATTCACTGTGCGCCTGAAATGAGTGAAATCGACTGTATCGGTAGAATCGATAGTTTTTGGCCTTAATTTGTGAGGGGTGGAAAGTATTTTGGCATGTTTTCTTATAGTTAGATTTGTCCTTCCGCCGTGGATTTCTTAGATATATGCATACATGTCATAATATCGTGCAAAAGCAACGACAGTGTATCGCGGGAGCGCAAGAAACGCATTCTTTTAGAGGGATAGTTCTCAAAAAAGCGAAAATCCACAGCTTTTTATCTTCCCGTTTCGAATTTAAACAACTTAGCTAAAACTGATTTTCACCAAAAGTTTGAGAGGCATATGATCCTACAAAACCAGAAATCTCAGACTGATCCGTTTTTTTGATTTTGAGATACTCAGCTATATATGACTGAACCCCCTAATAGTGGTGAATTAGAAACTGTATCGGTAGAATCGACTGCTATTTATTTAATGTACGCAGTAAAAACTACCGACTGCACGAAGTGAAAGCAAATGTTGGTCATAAATCTTCGAATTTAGAGCAGAAAGTAGGCTATTTATTTCACCCTGTGTATACCATTAGCTTCTAAATGTGTACTTTGGCAGACAGTGAAGACCCAAATATAATGCCGCATCGTACGGCATTTCATCTGGGTCTTCACTGTTTATTTATACAAATATGATGTTCAGAGAAAGAAATGCAACTTTTTTTAATAAAAACCTGTGACCAGCAATATATATATATTGTACCACCCCAGGTTTATTGTATATAACCAGTAGGCAGAATTAAATTAGTTCATAAAGGGTTAACAATACGTCAATCTGCATCACTTTTTTCAGTCTGTTAGAGACTCCCGCATCTGCTGTCTGTGTGTAGGTTTGTAGGCTTACATTTCAATAATTTCATCCTGCTTTAAACAGCTGTATGGTAAGATGAAATGGCAGTGGAAAGTACATTTTATAAGACCCACTGTGGCTAACTCTTTAATAAGGCTTTTTGCGCCCAGCGAGCTATCAGATTACATCGAGTGCCAAAAACACAAGAGGGGGCATTAATCCCGCTCTCGACAGGGGGGTTTAGGGGTCTCCCCCAAGTTTTTTTTTTAATTTTGGGCGCTTCTATGTGCGTTTTTTATGGGTTTTTTTATGCATTAGGGATCTAATTTCAGTCCTTTTGGTCACGATCTTTTGCTAGAAAAGATATTTCTTGTCACGCGAGAAACCGAATGCTGGACAAAATTGTTTTCAGACAGTCACAATTTTTTTACTTTTTTTCTACAGCATGTTTCTTTTACATTATTTTACCTATGTCCCCGCTGGTTTTGGAAAGTACTTTTAGCACTGATCCTTGGTGGTCCTTTCATAGAGTTGTGTTTTCGAAAAGATATACACTTAGTCTTTTCAATTACATGTAGAACACCTGTTAAGGATGCAGGCTTCATCTAGATTTTGGCTTCTGTAGGCATAAGATGAGATCTTTGGCTTCATCGTAATGCAGCCAGGGCCTACTGTCGAACCACGACGGCTAAACGCTTCTCTGCTCAGGCTTCTTAAAGTAGAATGAACGTTGGTGGAACCGAAAAGTCTTGGGCTGAATTGGAACAGGCGGGACCTGTATATCTGTAACAGAATGCATTGTAGCAACACAGGCTCATGATGCTCATATATGTAAAGTCAACACGTTTTAAACATACTTAATCGCTGGACATATTAATTAGAAGAAGAAAAAACAAATTGTCAATTTAAGGGATCATAGAATTATCTGGACCTCAACAAGAAGACCTGTCTTTGGGGTTTCTGACCATGCAAGACTCAAACCAACCTACTCATTTACAGAGATTAGCTAGAATGCTGAAATTTTGAGTGTAAATTGTTTACAATTATACTTTCCTGGGAGCGAATAACAAAGGTGCTGATCAGACTGCGCGGATGTGCAGGCTGGTCTGCGCCTTGACGTTCGCATACAGCTACGTGAGGTTTTCTCTCGACACGGTCCATAACACAGTCCATAAGTATGATAACGTCCATTAAGACCATCTGATTATGAAATTAATTAAGCAGGTGTCATTATAATTTTTCAATGTTTTCACACGTGCAACGCGCGTTATTGATAATTGCATCAATAAATGGTAAGCACAGAGTATAGTGAGCCAAAACCAGCAAAAGGGACATGGCGGAGAGCATACTCGGCCAAAAAAGTGGTTGGGCGCTCAACGGACCTGCTGGTCCGGCGATGACGGCCTTGTGTACAGGTAACATGCTACTGTAAACATAGCATTTGTAATCCACCATTTTCTAATTGCATTGTGTTATGCTCCACTAAATGGGTAGTATAATATACAGGTAAGTTCACGTCGTGCTATACTTCCACAAAACGCTTTGAGGCGTGACTGTAACGGTAAATGCATTGAATGAATCGAGGGTCATCACTTAGAGGTCGTGGTAGAAGTATACATGTATCGCTTTGTTACATGAATATTTATGGAGGTTGGATATTTACAAAAATAGGTTTGTGAATTTTCGTTACAGCATCTTGACAATAACACACACACACAAATGCACGCACACTCTCACGCACGCACACACGCGCGCGCAACCACACGCACGTGCACGTGCCACCATCGCAAAAAATCAACTGACAAACCTATCAACAAACTAGCGAACAAAACATTATCTCTATTGTTTTGGGCTTGTCTGTCTATCAGTCTGTCTGTCCATTGCCGTGGTCACTCTAACTTAGTCATTTTTAATCAGATTTTTTCCAAATTTCATATCATCATCAAACTCTCGTTCAAGTTTGAATACAGTTTTTTTTCTGTCAAACGATAAGCAAGAAGGCTGCAAAAATGGCCGCCACAACAGGTCTCTCTAACTTAGTCATTAAAATCGTTTTTTTCCCAAATTTTATATATGGATTGCTTCCATCAAACTCTCGTTCAATATGTTCTTAAAAATGTTATCCTTTGGAAGCAAAGAATGCACCAAAGAACTGAAACTAGAGTGTGCGAATTTTCTGGGCCAGACTGGCTAGTTTCGGCCATTTAGGCTTATCAGTGACCCTCTAATAGTTTCAAAAATCCACAATGAAACACATGATCCCAAAGGACAAGAAAATAAAATCTACACTATATCGAAGGGCAGGGAGACGTTCTACCACCGCAACATAGTCCCAATCACCAGCTGTAGTGAAGTCAAATGTGTTCTTAAAAAGGTTAAATATATGCTACCACGTTTCCGCATTCGTAATTCTATTTAATTTGGAATGCAATCTGACCATGTTTATGAAAAGTTGAATTTTGACCTTTTGACCCCAGGGTCAGGGGATGGGGTGAGTGGGGCTCCACGGGCAAAGTATTTGCTAGCATGTTGCTGCGTTCATGTTTCCCTTTAATGTGATATGCAACATGATTGTGTTCGGAAAAAGTTGAATTTTGACGTTTTGACCCCACCAACTAAGTCCACCCAGGGGGTCTGGCACAGGCCTTCAATCAAAACTCGCGTTTGATATGTTTCTTATTTATTGTAACTCTGTCTGCATGCGAAATTTCTGTTAAAAATAATGACAACTGACTGAGTTATTGCGAAATTCACATATTTGACCTTTGATCCCACTTGGGGAAGGGGCGGTAAATTTTTAATCATTATGCTTATCTACAAGCACTGGGTAATCATTGCCTATAGTGAGAAGTTGTAAGATATAATAGTTTTGGAGAAATGTGATGTTTATTCTACAAAAAGTCAATATAGCTTTTGCATTAGCCTAAACCTAAGTCAAAAAAGGGCCAAAACTCAGTCAAAAATTGGCGAATTACCTCCAAATTCGAACTTGGCCTGTATTTTATAATGCTTTATCAGTGTTAAATTTGAATAACAGTTGCATCCATCCAAAAGTAATTGATCGTAAACCACACTTTAGCCAAAATCTAAGTCAAAAAGGGCAATAACTCTTATTAAATTTGTGGATAACCGCCACTTTTGAACTTAACCTGTATAATTGATGCTTTACCCCTCTGCAAAGTTTGATGGATCATTAAATTGATGAATCCCTTCAAAAGTTATCGATCGCAAACCAAAAGTGTGACAACGCGGAATACTACGACGCCGCCGCCGAAGACACCGATGGACACATGATTCTTATGAGTTGATTATGCAACTAAAAAAGTGAGTATGTTTATTTGAGGAAGGGGCAACAATGCAACGAATATATATACATAGGGTCTTCGCCACTATAAAGAATTATCTATTGTCATTATACCGTGTTAGGGTTTTAAAGCCCTTCCGATAATCTCACATCAAACTTGGGCCTCTGTCGTGAAAGAACCTGACTCTGTTGCATGTGAACAACAAAGGTGCAGACCAGTCTGCGCATCCGGCCAGTCTGATGCGTGCCTTTGTAACTTGCTCCCTGGAAAGTATATAGCTAAGCAGCTGAACTTGGCCCACTAAAAGCTTTAAGCTTCTATCTAGTCTCTGTTAACAACAAGGCTGATTTTAGCAAGATCTGGTTGCAAACCCTGAAGAAATGAGATGCAGCACATATTGAGCCCGCTCATTATCCTTACCAAACTGTTACTATTCAAGGTGATCGAAGGCACTTTCATGCTACATGTACATAATTGTTAATATTTTGCCAGTTACTGACAGCCAACCTTTTTAAATCAACTGAAGGAGAAGAACGGCCAAAACCATTTCATGAAGGGTGCATAGTGGCTTTGTCGTACAATGCTTGACTCCATACTAAGGAGCTCCCTGGTATACCCCCATCTGCGTCACTGCGTTATGTGTTTGACCAAGACACATTAATACTTTCTTACTACTGGTTCAACCCATAAAGAAGCATCCCGACATAACTGAAAACGTGTCGACTTGGACGTAAAGAATCAAATCAAGCAAACAAACAAGTATTTTCATCAAAAAAAATTTAAGACTGTGCCAAGTGTGTAGTTGTTTGCGAACTGAAGTTTTTGACAAGCTTTTATTATATTTTTTATGGCACAAGGGTTGTGGGTTTGATGCGCAAAGTTTACGCATATTAAAGTCCTACTTGAGCTTGATATTGGCCCAGAATAGACGAAACTGTCTTCATTGTTCCCTTTCACTGGGCACAGTACCTCTTATGAGTATCGATATTACTTCGTTCAGTGCGTCGATTCTACCGATACAGTTTCTAATTCACCGCTATTAGGGGGTTCAGTCATATATAGCTGAATATCTCAAAATCGAAAAAACGGATCAGTCTGAGATTTCTGGTATTGTAGGATCATATGCCTCTCAAACTTCTGGTGAAAATTATTTTTAGCTAAGTTGTTCAAATTCGAAACGGGAAGATAAAAAGCTGTGGATTTTCGCTTTTTTGACAACTATCCCTCTAAAAGAATGCGTTTCTTGCGCTCCCACGATACACTGTCGTTGTTTTTGCACGATATTATGACATGTATGCATATATCAAAGAAATATAATGAGATCCACGGCGGAAGGACAAATCTAACTATAAGAAAACATGCCATAATACTTACCACCCCCTCACAAATTTAGGCCAAAAACTCTCGATTCTACCGATACAGTCGATTTCACTCATTTCAGGCGCACAGTGAATCGATACTGTGAAATGAGACTGATTGGCTGCTTGATCTGGTGTCAAATCATATCCCCAAAAGCAGTAGCCTCCTTTGTAGTCTTCATAATCAATATTGCAATTTTGGACCTGATTCTGTCTTGCTAATGCTTGGTAAACAGATAGGAAAGACCTGAGATACTGATCATTTCCAAATCTAGGTTCAAATGGTTTTCCATAGACACTATGTCCATCACAAGTGACATCCATTTTACTTAGATTGAAATGATCAGTATCTCAGGTCTTTCCTGTTTATGAAGAATACCAAAATACAATCATAGTTACAACTTGCGAGGCAGACATGTATGTTGATGCAAACAAATGGATGCACACAAGAGCCCTCGAAGTAAGAAAGACGGTAAAGATCAGGAAATGATACAATCAAAGACCACACCTGACCCATGTTACAACATTGGAAAGTGACAAAATACATTAAACATCACCAACAAGAGGCAAGAGGTCAGCCCTTTCCCAGCAGGTGACCACACGGCAGCAATGAACAGACACGAAAGCATGATAAACACAAGACAGATCCACAAAAGAAGAACCACCTTGGAATGGTCAGTAAAACTTTTTTACTGGAGTGCTTAAACAGGTTTCATGGCGCCAAACTCACCCTTAGTTCGGATGTCCACGAACCCTTTTTAGCTTTTTGACGCACGAAAATAGGTAGCGCCTATCAAACTCATAATAATAATGACATGCATAATGTACCTGTCGGCCAAAACTAAAACCACAGGAGCAGGATTAAAAAAAGTTAAAAATTCAGCAAATTCCTACATTTTAGTACCAAAATTTTACTTGCGAATAAATTGCGAAAATGAATACCTACACTTTGTGTTTTGTACACGAATAAGGAAGTTTTAGGCGTTTGAAAATCTGAAGTGCGCTCAAGGAAGTCAAAGGAGATAGCAAAGGACATCCAATTTCATTTTTATCAGTTACCGCTCGTATTATTGCTTTGTTACACGTTGACCTGATAAACGTTGTCTATCTCACGCATGTGCCTTTGTCAGGTCATCATGACGTTGCACTTTTTAAGTGACGTCGTCAATGACATTGAATCGACGCGAAAGTTGATAATTACGTCATTATTGCTAGTTTGAAGAGTGAATAAACAGGTAAACTAATAAATAGAATACAAGGTTTGTGTCTTGATATCAATCTCGGCAAGCCTCGCGATGTCAAGAAGCGTATTCAAAGCCTTGCCTGCTAAATTTGATATCAAAAGACACTCACCTAGTATTCTATACTTTCTTCCCTTTCTTTATATACTGCCTGACGCCCTCACGAGCATTATTTGCAGGTGAACTTTGTACACTCCGGGTTGCAGGCCTACTGTAAATAAACCATATGAGCCGCGACATTTGATTTCCAACAATGTGGCATTTTGACAAGTGTAGACTCAGACGTGCCTGTGTAGCCTATTTTAAGCTTAGAAACTCCAAATGAAATTCGGTCAGTAGCTCAACACTCATAGAATATTCAAGTGATTAGCAAAGACTCTGATCAGACTGTGCGCATGCGCAGGCTGATCTGAGTTTTTGCTGGTCGCACATACCACATTGAAATCTCGTCACGGCTCATATCTAAATTACTGTAGGGTTCTTTAACCTGCACAAGAGGTGACTTTCCTGCAGAGGGGACATCCAGGCTACACCCGATCCGAAGGATGGCACACTTATTTAGTGTCATCCCTGCAAATGACACTAAGGAAAGCGTGTTCAGACACTGAAATTTTCCTCGCCGCGAGGGGGATCGAACCTGGGACCTCTTGCACCAGAGGCAAGTACGCTAAACGCTGAGCTACCATTTCACAATGAATGGAAGTTATTTTATAGTTTCACATGTGAAATATAACTTTTTCAAATATGCAATATATAATCAATGTTTTCCCTGTATTTGAATACTTTGTATATGTTAATTACATTCTAAAATTGTCATAATATTATATTATGGCGCCACTTCTGGAAGCGATATAACGTAATGCATTAAAATCGATAAACTGTAATAACGCATATATATGACACAATTTGAGCGTTTTCATGTAAAAACGCGATTTCAAAGTAGACCCAATCCCAGTTTATAGCTATGGTTTCCTCTTTTATTGCGCGACGGTGGGTCAATGACGGCTTTGACATAAAGTTTTAATTGGTGGGTTGGTGCCTGATGCTTGCCTGCAGCTTGGCCAACCGTGGCTCAACTTGAAGTTTTTTTTTAGCTCTGACTATCTGTGAGTAAGGAGCCCGTTTCTTTGTTTCATCATATTGTGTTAATTTGATTGTATTGTTTCTCTATGATGATACATTGTATTATAGTCCTGCCGCAATAATAAGAAACGCGAAAATCTTGAATATTTTTTTATTACTTGCATTTTTCCGAAAATTAAGCTCAAGTCTGGATTTAGAATATCCTGCAGTGTCAGAAGAAAATTGTTTGAATAATCAACTACCACTGCCCTGACCCCTAATCTCTTGAGAATTTTGACATTTTCAGTCTTTCTGAAAAGCGGGGGAATTTAAACGGTGTAACAGCCATGTTACTATGTATATATATATATATCTGCACTTAAATTTCTACAGGTAAGTGTCAAAAGCATCACACATTTTAAAATCTAGATTGCTTTGTACATGTCAGTTTTATTTTTTAAGCACTGTCATTCAGTTGATAATATCGATTCAATCAGCGTTGACACAAATCCAACTGATCCAATACAATCAGTTTGATCCCGGTAAATACTGTCTGCTATGTTTGTAAGGATAATTTCTACTAAATCGGCGTGATGTGGCTATCATGGACTGTTTTATAAAACAACTTTTACAGTCACTGTGGTAAACGGCCTAAACACTATCAACTACATTATGTACACTCATTCATTTTCTGTAATTATCTAATTTGAGCTGTTTACATATTTTCAATGTAACACATAAATCAGGCATAATCCTGGACCAAAATGATGATGGACCCTTAAAATTGGCCAATGGCCAAAACCCTTTCAAGTAAATACAAATTGAATAATTTTAATGGGCCTTTTGAAATTTCTTTGTGTCCTTTGCAAAATTCGATAGGCCCAAGAATCCTTAATATTTATATTTAGCTAGGCGGCTAAGAGCCAAATGTTCGCCTGAATGTGCTATTCCGGATACAAGCATGGAATTTGGCACAGTTGTAGACCATGACTGACTAAGCAAAATTGGATATAGAACCACATTGGGAAATGCCTACTGCGCATGCGCAACGCATTTTCTGATTTTAGGCTGTTATCATAGACCTTTCCTACAGTTTGACTTTAAAGAAGGGGTCAAGCTGGCCGCAGCATAATAAAATGTGGTAGAACTGATGTTAATTGTTTGTAGTGTAGTCCTCTTCATTATTTAATTGCTGCGCACGCGCATAAAATTGAATTTTGTACAAAGAATGTATTCTGTTTCTCTTTTATTGTAAATTGCGCAAAACCTGATGCCCCTATCAAAAGACCAAAGCACGTCTTCAGTATACATGATATAGGGACCTACAGACCTGTTAAGATGCGCATGCGCAGGGGGTTTCTTTAGCTGGATGTTGTTTAGACGATCAACAAAGCATAATTAATTTACAAGTATAAGCTTTCACAAAATGCTCTGTCTACGCTAAACATATATAATTGTTATTAGACTTAAAAGTCAAGTTTTAAGAAAAGAGAATAGTAGGCTTGTGGCAGACAGACAGACATGAAATCAGTTTTTTTTGCTCAAGCTCAACGCCATTCGAACACTGGGCAGACGCGTTCACCACCTGAGCTACCAGGGTGGTTCAAAGTCACCACCACATATTTTCTTTGTGTTGACCAATTTGGATTGTTTTGACTTGGAAGCGTCTCTGAATAAAAGTTATGTTTTAAGCCAAGGCAGTGACGTAGCTTATTTAGGTCACTGGCCACTGGCAATATACCTTTTTATAGACAAACAGACAGACTCACAGACAGACAAACAGGTAGGCAGACATATATATTCTACCATGCTTGAGCTCACAGACCTCAAATCACTGTCTGTCGATGGACTGTATCCGAACTGTCAGTGAACTGTATATAATCACATATCAGAGCCGTGACATGTGATTTCCAACAATGTGGCACTTTGACAAGTGTAGACTCAGGCGATCCTGTGCAGCCACATTTTGAGCAGAGAAACTCCAAATTATGATGAGTCAGTAGCTAAATCCTCATAAAATATCCAAGCGACTAGCAAAGGCTTCGATCAGACTGCGCGTATGCGCAGGCTGATCTGAGGTTTTGCTGGTCGTACATACATGTACCATATTGTTGGAAATACCATGCCATGGCTCATATGTATATTTCAGGTGTCTCCCGTAAACGAACCATACCAAACATTAGTTAGTCTACGCCAATCTATTTTATGTGGGTATGATAACTTTACATTTTTTATTTTATTTTATTTTATTTATTATTTATTTTTTTTTTGGGGGGGGGGGGGGGGCTTAAATGCCTCATACCCCACTGGCTTCGAGGCATTTGGTCCTCCTGTAAAAGATTTCGCACTTGGAGTCAGTGTTGTCATTTTGGATGGAGCCTCCATTGTTTCTATACTTAAAGGTGTAGGGTCTAGCACTGTTCAGTGAGCAGTATACAAACGATTTTTTTAAAACGTTACGTAATATCCACTTTTTGTGCAGTTGATTGAGTGGATTAAGTGTGCGGCACATGTTAGGCGGACAGTTTACAAGCATCAACAAGGAAAAACGAGAAGAAGACATCCACCGGCGGGTTGGTCCATCTAACAACTGTCATACCGAAAAACTGGCAAGATTTCTTGTGAGAAGATGACAATAAACTATTTCATTATCTTTCCAACTGCTGTGTTTCCTGGACATAAAATATGCCAACCAAGAAACAATAACCACAGATTTAGAGCAGGTGTTGCACGGGGAGAGTGCGACAATACTCTAGAGAGAGCCCTGCATTTTACGGGAGAAGAAGCTTGGTCTTAGTGTGTCCTGCTTGGTCGTGAAAAACAGGGGGGTAAACTAGGTATTTTGTAAAAATGACCTCTCTCCCTGAAAAACCAGGGATATATGATTACCAAGTCCAGCAAATTTTGATTGATACAAGTAGACGCTGGAATGTACAGTCCACTCTGGACCACCATACCACAAACATCAATATCTTCTCTTGATCTGGTGAGATATGGCTGTCTTCAAGGTTGCATAAGTATAAAATGCAGCTCACCAATGTCCGACCCTTTGTGTCTGTGGGGGCAACTTTGAACACTACATTTCTGTAAAATGATGATTGTTTTTAAAAATGATAATGTTAAATAACTGAAAATCCCTTGAGAAGCTGTGATATATCAGCTTACATACAGATTATGGCACATATTGCCAGCCTTCTTGGTTTAATGTCACTTTGAAATGTATACGTTTGTATTGAAGATCAACGTGATCTTGTCATCTTGGCTCCGGTGCCAAGTAACCAAAAATAAACGCATAACAATGCATGGACATAAGTCCAAAAGACATCCAAACTCTCTTCAGTAAACTCCATAACATGAGCTACAGTCGAAGTTACATTACAGTATGTAGTCATTCAAGAACATGCTGGGTAAACCATGCATGTCCCTATTATAACAAGAGAAATTCATTCATGTCAAATGCTGCGCTAGAGAACCACTGTACTTGAACAGCATGGTCATCGCGGGTTGCTGCTGTCGATTAGGACACAAAATATACCGTTTAAGTGTACCGGTCTGTTACAAAGGGTAAAATGTTTGTCAACATATACTTTTAAACATATTCTGTGCTTATAATTGTCACTTATATATCCAGCTGTGTATCTGCTTAACAAAGATTTATGTGAGTTAAGCGTTAGTTGATACAGCACTTGAGTTATGCCAAAAAGGTGATATTTTTTCCTGAAAAAAGGATGGAAGGCATTTTTGTTTATGTTCTGGAATATATGCTTTCTTTAGTGAGTTCATATAAAATGCAAAATATTAGTACTTTAATGCGCAAAAGTTCGAAATCTGAGGGCAGGGCATTTTGACATTTATTTAAGTGTAACTAGTTTAAGCCCTTCAGTAAAATACTTTTACTGACCGTTCCAAGGCGGTACATCTTTGCTGGATCATTTGTGTTATTTCTGTATTGTGTTGTCATGCTTTCACCTCTGCTCATTGCTGCCTTGTGGTCACCTGCTGGGAAAGGGCTGACTCTTGGCTCTCGTTTGTGGTGTTAAAGAGTGTGGTTGTTACTTTCCTATATGGTATCCTCGGTCAGGTGTGGTTCTTGATTGTATCGATTCCTGATCTTTGTCCCCTTTCTTACTTTCATACTGTACGCATAATATTACATATATCTGAGGGAAGTGCATTTTGAAAGTTATTCAACATTTTTTATGCTGTACGCATATTCCTACATATATGGGCTGTTCTGGTCCAGTGACTGGGTCATAGATTGCATACAAATTGATTATATTTAGACCCTCGACTACTAGTACAATGCCCTGGTCTACTCAAATTTTGCATACAGCTACAGAATGGTTTGCAACTTGACAAAAAATAAACAGAAATATGCAAAACATTCTATTCATTCACTTATTTGTATTCTTCATTATGTGATGCCATTAAATCATAACTAATGACTAAAATAGTGTCTCATTAATCTGTGAACACATTTTGTGCGCATAAAAAATCCCACTGGCTGTCCAGAAATTGGCTGGTACTAAGCTACTTTTAGAATTTAAAGGCTCCAATTGTCCCAGAATAGACTACAATACCTAAGTAAAAATTGCAACTGAATACATCATTATGAAAATTAATAGCTGTAAAGAACAATTTCATAGAATGGATCCAAAAAACCAAAGTAATAAAGTGTGTGCCCTCATCGACTGCAACCGTCCCGCGATAACTGCACTGCTCTAGTACATTGGCTCTCTAGCGTGAATGCATGCGCAGCAAAAATTATTGGATAAATGATTGTGCAGAAACACATTTATTTCCCATTCAAAAGATATATTTATTCCATTTATTCTATGGTTTCTACCGTTTTGACACCATTAAACGAGATAACCGGAAGTATAAGTTAGTTTGCGCATGCGTAATTATGGAAACTATCTTAGAATATATTTGTTTCTGTCTTTTATGACATCTAGAGATATAGTGGGTCGATTTTTGACCATGTTGAATGCAACTATTGGTCTGTGTAGTCAAGTGAGACCAGATTTTCTATAGCGGAAGTGAATTTTGCCTTGCACATGCGCAGAGGAAATTTGTCGAAGTGGTTCTATATCTAAAAATCATCAGCTCACCAACCTTAACAAGTGTGGAAAGTTTCATGCTTGTATCCGGAATAGCACAATCTTGGCTCTTAGCTGCCTAGCTAATTAGAGCATAATTGACATGAGATTTGAATAGCTTATATATGGGGCCCAGCTAAAAAATAAGACAAATAATAGTTTTCTCACAAAATGGATTAGGCCTATCCTATGATTATCCCTGTCAAGTGTCAAATAAGTTGAATAAATGCACAAATTCTACCATCATAATTATTAGAGCAAAAATAGCCGTAATACTAGGCAATATCTTTTGTCAAATTACTGCCTGAAATGATTCATGATTATTGAATACTCAATGCGATATAAATTGAAAACGTACATCTACAGTCACTTTTTGGCGATTCTAATTTATGCAGCAGTACTTTATATGTACGATACACTTTATTTTATACTGAACAAAAGTGAAAACGCTACACCACAATGTTTTATATTTTGTGAGAAAGTATTGGACGAAAAGTATTTACTAAAGCTAAAAAAATGTTTTCCAGACCTCCAGCAAGCGATTCGCCGAAACTCCACCAATTTGTCTTTTTATGTCTGAGTTATGCTCCTTTTTGTGTTTAAAGCTTTATTCACTGAATTTTGCAATTGCGCATGCGAAACAAAGATTGTTTTCCTTATCAGAATTCGTCATACTTGTGTTGCATTAAAACACAAAAAATATCACTTGAAACAAGCTCAGAAATCAATTTCGAATTTATCAAATTTGTAAAAATAATTGTAAAATGTCTCCCTTTGACAAAAACAAATAGGGAATATTAAATATTTGGTAATCTTCGATTTATCACTTTTTTCGATAACTTTCTTTATTTTGCCAAATCAATTAGACCTATCAGCACATTGTTCCTACCATTTCTTGACCAGTAATGTGCTCAGACTAATATGCAACAACACATTGATTTTTCTATGGAGATTTCAGTGATAAAATCAAGTTCAAGCGTGGCCAATTTGATGAAAAACCTGCTTTCTTCCGTTGCCTTTCTAAACGATTAAAACACATTTCTGGTTGTCACATGTCTAAGACTGCCTGTTCGCTCTGTCGGACTGGTTGGCAGTGGATTTCTGAAGGCCTAAATTGTGCGAGATTTCTGTTCAATTTTGTAACCTGAAAATTTGTACCCCTGTCACATTTAAATGACTTTCATGTGTTTCCTCGTGACAGCATCCATAAACCTTTTACCTTTGAATATTCAGATACACTTTCATTTGCTTTACTGGCTTGCATATTTTTTTTGTCATTTATATTTTATTGTCAATATGTCATATAAAATCCATTATACTATTTACAATGTACACGTTTGTTACAGAGCAATAACATTCACTGCATGACTTGTCAACATATTTTAGTATTTGCATTATGAAGCATTTTCAGCGGAAAAGTGGGTCACAAAAACGTTTCCTTATTTTGCATGATATTTCAGCTACTTAATATATGTTGCCATTATGAAAGTCGTAAGATTTGGCTATTTTACTTAATTATATGTCCCACTTCCTGCTGAAGCAACTTTTTCATATGAGGAAAACAACAGTTTACATTATCACTGACAAACTATTAATAGTCCCCGCATGATATCACACAAATAGTTTTTCTTTTTTTTCTTGCCTCACAAGATGGCTGACTTTTAAACAAAGTTCAACCGCCATGTGGGGCAAAAAAAGACAACAGCAAACAAAAAAAGGCTACTGACCTTTATCATGCGGGAACTATTTGTTACGGTACTTATATTTCATTGACACACTGACAATACTATACAGGTCCATTAAAAAAGTTATTTCACTACGCAATATTTCAAAAGTTTTTTCACATATTTTTGAATACATTAATGGTCTATGTTTTAACATACATGTACACTTTTTGTAATTAAATTCTCATGTCATTTTGTTTCTATAAATCATATCAACGTATTATCAGACAACATTTGGATATGAATATTAAATACATTCCAATGAAACAAAATACCATACTTAAATACATTACATTGAAAACACAACTACATACCTGTACGCCTACATCGTAAAGTCAGTATTCGTTGCACCTCCATTTGCTTAATAAAATCTACACTTCTCCTGGACATTGAATAGTGTTAAGTTCTTCCAGGACGTTCAGTGCTACACTATACCACGCTTCACATACTTGCTTCCACATCTCTTCTTTTAATCATGGCAGTTGGTTACCAATATTTTCTTCATCATATTTCAAACGTTTGCTGTGAAATTCATTTCTGGCAGTTTTCCTGGCCATTTTAGAACGAATATTTCGTTACATTCTAGGCATGCTCTAGTTCTTTTAGAGTTATTGCATGGCGCAAGATCATGCATAAAGATATATCCCTTCTGTGGGAACACAACGCATTTACATAAGTCTGTATTTCACAGTCACAACAATCGACGCCATTGTCGTGTTTGGCGCAAACAGAATGTGAAATATCATGCTAAGTGTATTCAGACTACTGTAATATTGCCAGCAATTGTGCAAGTCTGGGGAGCCATTAGCAACAGTGGCCTGTCTCTCCAGAGAAATGTGAATGGTAACACGAACAGTGCAAAATTTCAGAGTGATATTATTCATGATATTGAAATGACATGTTAATGTGTTGTGAGCCTACGGAAGGAAAATACTCTTATGCATGATCTCGCGCCATGCCATAACTCTAAAATTACTAGAATGTTCATAGACTGTAAAGGAACACCGTACTGGAATTAACAGGGAATTCGGCGGACATGAATCCCATAGAAAACGTTTGGAATCTAATGAAGAAAGAGATTAATAACCAAATGCTATGTAAAATAGTAGAGATGTGGATGCGAGTATGTGAAGCGTGGTATATTGTAGCACTGAACGTCCTAGAAGAACTTTACAATTCAATGCCAAGGAGAATTGCAGATCTTATTAAGCAAATGAAGGTGCATCGAAATACTGACTTTATGATGTAGGCGTACAATATTGTTGTGTTTTCATTGGAATGTATTTAAAGTAATGATCAGTAATGTTGTTGTGTTTTTCATTGAGGTGTATTTGATATTTATATAAAACTGCTGTCTGATTACACGTTGATATGATTTATAGAAACAAAAATGACATGAGAATTTAATTACATGTATGGTAAAACATAGACCATTAATGTATAATAGAAATGTGAAAAAACTTTTGAAATATTGCGTAGTGAAATAACTTTCTTAATGGACCTGTACATTTGTATATTGTTATATTCATGAGCTAGCACACCCGCCGTTGCGTTCGTGCAACCACCGTTTCACTAAAGTAACCAAATTTGAAGTATCTAGACACCAGAGTTTCGTAGTTTGTTCATAGCTTTTTCTCAATTTTCACTTCCTATGAATGTCGTACGAAAATGCCTAAGTACCAGTATCCCATGGATGTGCAGGCTCAAAAATATAGCAAGAGAAAGAAAAGATTCGAAGTGGTTATATGATGGTTGTAGAGAAAGTGTTTTAAGAGGTTTCAAGAGATATTGGGAACCAAGAGAGAGAGAGAGAGAGAGAGAGAGAGAGAGAGAGAGAGAAAGAAAGAGAAAGAGAGATCTGCCTTTCTGTATAATTCGCTATTAAAGAACATCAAGTAAGTTACTCCAAACCTGTTCATACTTATGCAATCGACCTTTCCATAGAGCTATTTCTCTTTCAATTTGGACCTGTTTCTTCAAATATAACTGAAATATATCCCAAATTGGCAGTTTTTTTCCTATATTTACATACAAATATGAAATATTTAGCTGTGAAGATTAGAAAGTTTTTGAGATTTGCCTTTATCTCTGTAGTATTTTGTATTCCAAACGTTACTTTTATTTCGGAAATTGATACATCGAAGCCACTTGCTTCAAAAACATCTCTAAATTTTGTCCAAAAGAATTGCACATGCATACACTCCCAAAACAGATGATGCATCGTTTCAATCTCCATGTTGCAAAAGTCGCATAAAGAAGAGCTTACTATGTGACAATTTGTTTGTAGGTACTATACGGTTTAAATATCTGTACTGGAAATCTCGTAGTTTCATATCATTAGATGTAGAGATATTAATTGAGTATATTTTCTTCCAATTAATATGTTCGTCAGGAAAATGATTATTCCATTTTTGTTCAGCCTTGCTAATCTCTATTTCTTCTTTTTTAAGCAACATATTATAAACATATTTATTGGTTTGCTTTACTTTTAATAAATTTTGTAAGATACTCTCTCCATCTGGATAGTCTCGTTTTTCATGTTTGAGATTTGTTTTCCAATTGCTTGGAATACATTGTATTAAACTGAGATATTTAAAAAAATCTTGAGATGGTATATTGTACATGTCACGTAGTTTGCCAAAAGAGCAAAATGCCTTCTCATTATAATCATATATATCTTTTATTTTTTAATGCCAAGATCGTACCATGCTTTGTACATAATTGTTTTATTATTAGCTCTTATGTGTGTATTATTCCAAATGACCTCCTGTCCAAAGCACAATATTGCATCTTTTTTATTTAATTTTCTCCATGCTATCAAAATATCCATCAGAAATTGATTGTCTTTGAAGCAGGTGTGAATATCTTTTTCATCAAAATTGCATTCAAAAAATAAATCCGATCCATGTCTTTCTAATCTCTTAAGATAATTTTTTTTCAAAACCCGGTTGTTATAATTATCTAATATTTTCTTTATCCAAGTGACCTTTAAAGACATTATAAATTTTTCAATATTAATCATTTTAATTCCCCCTTTTTCATAATTTTGTATCAAAGTGCTTCTTTTTATTTTATCTGGTTTACCATCCCATATAAAGGAATACATAATCTTTTGTATTCGATATATTGTGGGTTTTGGTGGGTTTGGCAGAGATGAAAGTGCAAAAATTAGTTTTGGAAGTGCAAAATTTTTGACGACAGTTATTGTCCGATTTTATTAACCTGACACAGGTGCATAATTTCACGGTTAGTGCACAAGATATTTTTACCTTCCGTCGACTTCCGGTATTTACCGTAAGTTTTACGAGAATTTTGCAAGTACTAATGCAGATGATGAAACGTTTTGCACTGTACTACTGACTAGTCAAGTGGTTTTAGTACAGAGTTTACAACCAAAAGGTCCTGAGTTCGAGTCCACGTAAATTCTTCTTTTTTTTTTGCATTTATACCTCTTTTTTTGATTCGTTTAACTTCATTATTATAGATGTACCACGACCTCTGAGTAATGTCTTTTGGATTATTATATTCAAAAGGTTGATGCGTAACGCATACACTAAGCCAGTCTGTCTGGAACATCTACGTGCTTCAAAATAAATTAGTATACGTAATAAAACGCCTGAAACCCCTAATTCTAGATCCGTATTTTCAAGTTTGTAAATATAAGCACGCTTCAAAATTATTTGTTTATCTATACTTGCATTTTTATTGTTATTTTTTGTAGGACCCTCACCGAGAACGTTTACCGTACGCTCGATATGTGAAGTTGAATCTCTGTGCTTTTGATATATTTTTTACAGTAATCGCAGATATTTTGCCTTAGTGCCAAGACTTGCTGCATACTTTTCTTCAGACGTTTTCCCACTGAACTTAAGTTCAAACAACTTGTATAGTAAATACATTTTAACCATATGTTTTGGCTATAATATGGAACAATATTTTCCAATAATCTCTGAAAATGTTTCGGACAGACTGGCTCATTTTACACGTTACGCATCAACCTTTTGAAATATAATGATCCAAAATTTCATTCCTCAGAGGTCGTGGTACATCTATAATAAATGAAATTTAACAAATCGAATAAAGGTAAAAAAACAGACACATACGTGGACTCGAACTCACGACCTTTTGGTTGTAAACTCTGTATCATAACCACTTGACTAGTCAGTAGGACGGTACAAAATGCATAATTAATTGCAAAATTCCTGTAAAACTTACGGTAAATACCGAAGGTCGACGGAAGGTAAAAATATCTTGTGCACTAACCGTGAAATTATGCACCTGTGTCAGGTTAATAAAATCGGACAATACCTTGCCCATCAATGTAAGTTTCCTATGTTGCCACTGTTTGAGACAAATTTCAAACTGCCTAATTTTTTTCTCTAAATTTAATTTCATTATATCTGTTTTAATGTTTGTGAAAATCATACCAAGGGCATTGGCTTCAATTGAACTCCATTGAAATTTTCTATTCTTCATATAAACAGTATCCGTATTTTTGCTAGCTCCTATTCTCAAAACCTGACATTTTTTCGTATTCAATTTCAAACCAGATATATTGCTAAAGTTTTCTAAAATTGTCACCAGAGACTCGAATGATTTCTTGGATCCGTCTAAAATAAAAGATACATCATCTGCATAGCATGCATTCTTAAGCTCAAAGCCATATATAGTTACCCCACTAATATTTTCATTATTTCTTATTTGGTTCATCAATAGCTCAATGCATAGATTAAACAGGTATGGTGAAAGAGGACAGCCTTGACGCACACCTCTCTGTATTGAAAAGAAAGGTGATAAAAAGCCGTTATTTGTAATGCAGCTTTTTGCGTTAGAATAGAACAGTTTTATCCACTTTATAAAATTCTCGCTGAAGTTAAAATGTTTCAAACTTTTAAGTAAATAATCATGATTTATACTATCAAAAGCTTTTTCAAAATCAGAAAAAAAGATTAAACCCAGTATTTCCTTTTCTTCGACATAGTCAATAACTTCAAAAATGGTTCGTATATTTTCATTGATATTTCTTCCTTTTAGAAAGGGCTTGCATAATTTTGCATATATATGGCAAACAATTCAGGTGTAGCGTTTTCATTTCTGTTCAGTATATCAGCATATCAGCTCCAAGGCCATTACTGACATGAAACGACATCGAAAGATTTAGTCAACCGTTGCATATTATTAATATACTGGGTCAGTTTATGTCCATTCTACCAACAGTAATACTCCCCCGTTGAAAATAACCAAAAATATGCCAACATTCCATCTAATTACAGAAAAACACAGCAAAAACATCAGGTTGAAAATTTTGTCAAAAAATACTGCAGCTTTTTCTACCCGCATATCGAAAAGTTCAAGATAAAATAACGTGAAAAGATACGCTTAAAGTCGATTTTCGCGTGTCTTATTATTGCGACAGTACTTTAGTTTGGAAATCTCCATACGAAATGAACATTTTTGTACTTTAACAACAGCAGAATCTAGGGCGAAGATTTGGTACCAGTAAAATACATTTAAGCCCCTAATAGCTTAGGCTGCTGTCCATTCTAATATGTTCTTAAAAGGGTATCCTTTGGGAGCAAAGACTGCACCAAAAAAACTGAAACTAGAGTGTGCATATTTCCTGGGCCAGATTAGCTAGTTTCTGCCATTTAGGCTTCATCAGTGACCCTCTAATAGTTTCAAAGTTCCAAAATGAAACACATGATCCCAAAGGACAAGAAAATAAAATCTACACTATAGTGAAGGGCAGGGAGACGTTCTACCGCTGCCACACTAAGGCGGTGGTTCTGTTGCTTGTGATTTGTGGTTGATTGCTACTCCTATTGTGTGTCTGTAACTCTCCTATGTTTTGTTGTGCGTTACTATGTGTCCATTCAAGTTTTGCAATTATCTTGATGGGGAGGAGAGAGCTAGTTGCTTCGCTTTATTTATCTTCCAGGTGTCTCATGATTGTTGTGTGGTTTTTGCTCGTGGTGCCACGGGTTTGTCTGCAGTTTGTGATTGTGGTATTTCCTGATCATACTCACTTACTATTTTGGCCTCATCCCAATAGTTGTCAACAAAATATGGACGTTTTATGCTGACAGCAGAAAATGAGAGGCGTGAGAATGAGTACCACTCAACTATTAGAACTGTATATAATTATTGTAAGATGTGAACAGAGGGATGGCTCTCCCGACCCTCTGCACATCATGCTATGGGAAGATTAAAAAAAATAAGAGACTGTACCAACTTCAGCATTATTGTCAATAAATATACCACAAAAATCAATAAAAAATCCATAGAATCATACATTATTGCCCACGATTGCCCATGAAATATCATACTTAAAGTAAGTAAGGTTGCAAAGATCAGGAATCGATACAATCAAGTACCACACCGACCCAGGATACCAATAGTAAAGAGACAAACTCACAGTTAGACACCACAAACGAGAGCCAACAGGTCAGCCCTTTCCCTGCAGGTAGTCACAATGCACATATAAACAGACGCCCACGAAGGCATAACAAATGCAAGACAGAAAAATACATAAGAAGATCCACAAAAGAAGTACCGCCTTGGAATGGTCACTAAAATATTTTACTGGAGGGCTTAATTTTATTATTGGAAGTTTTGTACAAATAGCAGAAAATGAGAGGCATGAAAATGAGTAACACACAACTATTAGAACTATTAAATTCCTTTCGAAATTTAGGAAAGACGTCGCAAAATTTGTCGTCTGCTGCAGTCATAATTGGAGCTTTAAGGATAGATATGTAGGATTATGTCTATTCTTGTTTTCTTTGTATTTTTAACACAGTAGTTTTCATAGAGTATTTATATCTTTTCCAATGATACCAATTAATACCATCAGCATAAGAAGAATGAGATCCATTAAGGT